>OY804596.1:56827225-56981891 GCA_963680895.1 Fragum sueziense
CTCTTAAACCTTTTCTTATAGGAATGTCAAAACCAGGTTTTTGTTGGGAAAGGGTTAAAGCTAGCCATTCCCCCTAGAGGCCAGGTATTGACATTTAGACAGACAGAAATAGATAAAGTTTGCTGTCAATTATCAGGCCTGTATTTACCAGTAAGTCCTGTGTAATTAGCAAAACGTCAATCGTTAACTGTCAATTAACTGCCATGGTTTCTGGGTTTGGGGTTTACGGAAGTATTTACTTGTATTGATTCTTATTTTTGCAGTTTTGTAAAACAAATTAAGACAGATAGAAGTAGATACAGTTTTGCTGTCAATTGACGGTCCATGCAGTATTTACCAGTAAGTCCTGCATAAATTAACAAAACGTCGATCATTAACTGTCAATTAACTGCCATGCAAGTTTCTGGATTTATTTTTTTCTATTGATGTTTCTAAAATGTTGTTTGTTTCTGTGTTGTTGCTTTTTCGTAAATATCATTTTTAAGACAGACAGAAACAGATACAGTTTTGCTGTCAATTATCAGGCCTGTATTTACCAGTAAGTCCTGTGTAATTAGCTAAACGTCAATCATTAACTGTCAATTAACTGCCATGGTTTCTGGGTTTGGGGTTTGCGGAAGTACTTGCATTGATTCTTATTTTGAAATAAATACAGTTTTTGAAGTTTTGTAAACACTTTTTAAGGACAAACAGTATTAGATAAAGTTTGCTGTCAATTAACAGTCCTGTATTTACCAGTAAGTCCAGTGTAATCAACAGAATGTCAATCATCAACTGTCAATTAACCGCCATGGTATGTGCGGGTTTAACTTTTTCCGTCAACCGTTTGTTGGTTTTGTTACATGCTATTTCGAAGATAACTTTTTTCAAGATAAACAGGAATAGATACAATTTTCTGTCAATAATTATCAGTCTAGTATTATGTTTGCAGATTGACATGATTGAGCGTTACCTGTATTAGCAAGGTAAAACTCAATCATGTCAATCTGCAAACATAATATTTACCAGTAAGTCCTGTGTAATAAACAGGATGTCAATCATTAGCTGTCAATTAACCACCAAGGTTTCTGGGTTTGGGGTTTTACAGAAATATCTACTTGTATTGATTTTTAAATAACTACAGAAATCTGCACCCGGTGTGGAAAAGAAATTTCATAGAATCCGTTTCTGAATCTCTTTTGTATTAACCCTTTCCCAAACGACAAAATTTTAGGCTGATCCATTTCAAAAACTGCCACAAATGACAAAATGGATGTTATTAAAGATAGGATATGTGTAAAATATGGTACAGAAAATATTGAGACAAAAGGAGAAACTGCTGGTTATCAGCAGTTTCTTCTTTTGTTTCAATGTTTTCCCAAGCATATTCTCTTAGGAACGCCAAAACCATGTCTTGTTTGGGAAAGGGTTAATTCATGGAATTCTAGATTTTTTGAGACAGGGGTTACATTAGATTCAATTTGATGTTAATAATAAAACCCGAGTATTCAATAAAATTCCAGTATCAACATGTCACTTTCCAAATTAGTTTGAACTTTCTATGGAAATACATGTATGTGTCTTTTTTACAATGACAAAGTAACAACTTTAAAATCGAATCACTTCCTCTTATTGTAAGATTATATGAGACAAATGACTTTCACTAATGCAGAGTGTCAACTCCTAATTCAACAGCAATTTCAGAAAGAAAATCTGATTTATAAATTTTATGTACCATGTCTGCTTAACCCTTTCCCAAACAAGACCTGGTTTTGACGTCCCTAATATATATTGGTAAGGAAAACATTGAGACAAAAGAAGAAACTGCTGATAACCAGCAGTTTCTCCTTTTGTCTCAATATTTTCTGTGATATATTGTACACAAATCTTGTCTTTTTTAACATCCATTTGGTCCTCTGCCGAAGCTTTCAAACTGGGTCATCCTTAAAGTAGGTCATTTGGGAAAGGGTTAATTCTTCAGATAATGTATTACATTACATCAATATCAGGAATCTAATTATACTACCAGGGTTGAAGTAAGTGTCTGCTTTCTACAAAAGCAAAATAAACAGCATTTAAAATAGCATAATGCATCAAATGACTTACTCCTATTTGCAAGATTTAGAAGACAGATGACTTTCACTTAGCCAGAGTGTGGCTCCTAATTCAATTGTGACTTGAGAAAGAAAATCTGATTTACAAACTGTCTGTCTGATAAATTCTTCCATTAATATATCATTGGTTATAAGAAAAAACTTTCACTGATGATACAGAATCTAAAAAAAAACCTTGTAACATGAACGTTTTGAAAATTATTGTTATTGTTAGAAAACAAGCAAAATTACCAGTAATATGGGTATAAACATTTTTTCTAGGTACTTTATTTACTCAATATTTTTTGTAAGTTTTGTGATCTGGCAACAAAAGAACTTTTCCCTCTGTCTTCTTAACTTCAAGAGGCACAATTCACTCAGACCTAGCAAATAAATCCCAGAGACTTTCTCACACTAATAAGTATGTACATCCTAATTCTCCTGCAACTTTAGACACAAAATCCGATTTACAAACACTGTCTTTTATCCTGCACCTAATATTAGCCAAATATAGATATCAGCTTAATATGGATTATATTTTCCCTCAAAGATTGAATTTTTATAAGTAAAGCATGCAGCTATTTTCTACATGCAAAGTTCCCCACCCAATATCAATCCAGACTTTATCCCACAAATAAGTAAGTACATGCACCCCAATTCTCCTGCAACTTGAGACAGAAAATCTTATTCAGAAGTTCAGAACACATCTTTGTCTAACATCTTCAATCTAATGTAAACCAAAAACAGAGAATATTTTCCCTCAAAGATCAGTTTTTTATGGGTAAGCAACAAACCATGCACCCAATACTTTACATACAAAGTTCCCTAGAAGAATGCACTTTCAATATTAATCCTGACTTTCTCCCACTAATAAGTAAGTACATCCTAATTCTCCTGCAACTTGAGACTCGAAATCTGATTTACAAAACACTCTTTATCTTCTATCCGTCACCTAAAATTCAAGCAAAATAAAGAGAATATTGTCCCCCAAATATTAGAATCTACATTTTTATAAGCATGCATGCAGCTAATTCTTTACATACAAAGTTCCCTAGAAGAATGCACTGTCAATATTAATCCCGACTTTCTCCCACTAATAAGTATGTACATCCTAATTCTCCTGCAACTTGAGACATAAAATCTTATTCAGAAGTTCAGAACAAGTCTTTGTCTAACATCTTTAATCTAATGTAAACCAAAAACAGAGAATATTTTCCCTCAAAGATCATTTTTTTCATGGGTAAGCAACAAACCATGCACCCAATTCTTTACATACTAAGTTCCCTAGAAGAATGCACTATCAATATTAATCCTGACTTTCTCCCACTAATAAATATGTACATCCTAATTCTCCTGCAACTTGAGACACAAAATCCGATTTACAAACATTCTTTGTCTTCTATCCTTCACCTAATTCGAGGATAAGTTCTATTCCAAAATAGCATTTCTGTAAAGCCATAGGGATTCCATAGATCACACCTTTGAAATCTATTTAAATTCAAACTTTACCTTAGCCCCAAAAAACAAACAAGTGCACGCTTGCATTACATCTGCTAGTGTCCAAGCTTCTTTAACAGTTTAGTGAGTAAGCTCCCAGTTTTCTTTCTTTGGCAAATTTCTAGTCTACAAAATTGAAGTCACTTCCTGTTTGTTTAAAAATTGGAGGGAACATACATTTGAGTGCCTAACTGAGAAGCATTTTCTCAGTCGTTGCTGTTATCAGAAGTTAACCCTTTCCCAAACAAGACATGGATTTGACGTCTCTTGCAGAAAGGGCTTTGGAAAACATTGAGGCAAAAGAAGAAACTGCTGATAATCAGCATTTTCTCCTTTAGTCTCATTATTTTCTTAGCTAATTTTTACACAATTCATATCTCTTTTAAAGTATTTTTTGTCGTCTGCAGCAGCTTTAAGACTGAACTTGTCTAAAAATTGTGCAGTTTGGGAAAGAATTAAAGAATAAGAAGGTTAGTGACTTCTTGTATTGATATGACAATGTTTTATTCAAGTTCCCTTGATATTAATTGGTGAGTGCTCTTTAAATGACTTTTACAAATTAAAGCTTGCACAGGCATTCCAAAAGCAAGTTAATCTTGCAAGCTTGCCCCATGCTTGAAAATAATCCAGTAAGTTTGGTTTAGGTACACCACAAAGAGCTAATCTAAGAGATCCAATTTTCCTTTGATGTAGCTGTCTGCAAAATAATACAAATCCTCTAGAAGAGAAAAAGACATCTTGTCACTTCTTACAAGAGCTTATGAATAAAACCTGGATTTATGAATTCAAGAAAGATGTAATCTCTGCTAAATATAGAGAGAGTTTTTCTTATAAATCCTCATCTTTGCCTGTAGTAGATCATCAAGTGGCAGCCAAAACAGTGTTAACTAAAGCTTGAGGAACCTTGAAGTGATAAATGCATGAAACCCCAAAAATAGGGATCTGCAGATTTGGTGGAAAAGAAGCAAAGCCCCTGTGAAAAGTTCAAGTAAGTTCAAGAACTGTTCTAGAATGTTCTAAAACATTAAATGGCACTTCTAGAACTATTCTAGAACAGTTCTAGAAGTGCCATATAACAGTCTATAACAGTTCTAGAACTAGAAATACGTTCTTGAACTTTTTTTCCACACGGAAGCTACATATTATAAGAGGGATCGAGTAATGGCTTTGAAAATGCATTTTATCATTTATCATTATCAAACACTATGTTGTGGGTACTCATTAGAATCGTCTCATCGAGACGATTCAAATGAGTACCCACAATATAGGGTTTGGATCTAAAATAACAAATTTAAAATGCTTTTACCCTTTTTTATCTATAACTCTTGAAGAAGGCATGCTGATCTTGTGAACAGGAGTTGCTGGGTTTGATCCCCAGTAATGCATCAGTCTTTTTGATGCTGATATCAGCATTTTTTTTCTTTAGCCTATGTGTTTTCGAAGGCTTTTAAATTTCTATCATGGATGTCAAAACCCTGGTTTGTTTGGGAAAGCTTTGAGTCCAATATCACTATTGATTCACTTAACCCTTTCCCAAACAAGACCTGGCTTTGACGTCCCTATTAGATAGGGCTAGGGAAAACATTGAGACAAAAGGAGAAATTGCTGATAATCAGCAATTTCTCCTTTTGCCTCAATATTTTCTAAGCCATAATTTTTAACAATTGTAATATGAATTTACACCAAGTTTGTCCTTTGCAGCAGCATTTGAATTAAAAAAGTCAATTTTTTTGCCATTTTGGAAAGGATTAAGTAAGTATAATAAAGAAAGACCATTGGCCATTATACCGTTAAGAACGTTCACCCATCTTTAATAAACATCTGCTAATGTTAATGACCTTTTAAAACCTATAATTATTAAATCTACACAAAAGAACAAAATTTGCCCCTATAACTTACTTTTGAAATAGGCCAGTGAAAGTTCAATTCAAACATGTACTAAGAAAGAGGGTAGAGCGCAGATCCTATGACATTTCCCATTTATAACAATTAATCATAGCACCTCAAGCACGGATCCAGGTATTTTTCCCAGGGGGGGGGGGGTTGTCTTCTGATCTTTAACCCCTTTTTTTCGTCAAATTCAAAGGAGGGGGGGGGTCAGGCCCCTCTGGATCCATGCAGATAAATGTCATACCATGAAGGACTAGATATAACAATGGTTTGTTGTGGCAAACAGGGACGAATAATGCAGCTTATATGGGACATAACCTGTAATCTTTTTGATAACCCCTTTTTTTCGCCAAATTCCAGGGGGTGGGGGGGTGGGGGTGTAAATGACCCCCCTCTGGATCCGCGCATGCACCTGAAGACAGAAGCTCTTATCTTGTATTTTGCACCCATTATAAATGACAAATTGACATACTTTTTAAGCGCAAAAATAGTTTTATAGTTTGATGTACAGTAAATAATTATAATTTGGTTAATTTTCTTTTCTGTTTTTAAAAGGAAAGCTAATAAAGGAGGAGCACTTACTATGTGGATAACTACTGTAAATAATATCCATTCATAATATCCTACTGACTCCAGCATATGGCAAACATTTCAATAATCTACATCAAAATCTAATTACATCTAGCTTTTCCAATTTTCTCATGCTAATTGAGCTCTTTGTATTAAAACAAAGTCTCATTTATTCCAATTAATGCTAATTTCTCATGATCTTTTTCCTGAAAAAGGCTTTGCTATACTTGAGTCTCTTTCTAGACCAAATTAAAGGTGTATTTGACAACTTTTCTTTGGCTGACAATTTCAACTCTCTTTGGTCTGCACAAGTTAGGTAATCTTCAGACCCTACAATAATTTCGGACAAGCCTAATAGTTTGTCCTTTGAGAATATTAGTATTACTAAATTCTAAAACTTCACACAAAAAACCCCCAACATTTTTATGGTCACAATATGATAATAAACAATTCCATTTTTGTCTTGTGTTCGTTTTGGACACAAATTAGCATGATTCAGCTACAACTAATTTGATATCAGCCTATTTTGTTTTTATATATTTTGTCTGCAAACAGCAAGACAGAAGAAATTTGCACTAATTTTGACGATATTGCACTTTTGTTACTATCTCTCCTCTCAGAGCCAATTTCTTGTCTGGAGATGCCTGATTTTGTTTCCGCAATTTTAGATAATTTGGCAATAAGAGATGTTATTGCATTCACAAACAGTTATCTCTATGGACCAAGATGTTTGTTTTGTCTGATTAGTTTTGAAATTTAACAGTCAACACTTCTCCAAACAATAAATCAAGCCTAGCTTTTGATATCCATAATAAGATAATCTTGGAAAAGCATTAAGGCAAAAAAAGAAAATTAGTAAAATTACAAATTTCCGACATATGATATTATTTGTATGTCCCCAATTAAGTTATCTTAAACAACATTTTTGTATCATTGGTTTCAGCAGTGTCTATGCCATCTTTTATCCATAAATATAAAATCAAACCTTTTGAAATTTTCCCTGGTTTTGGCCTAGTGTCTCTGTTAGAGAAAGCTATAGAAAAACACAGGGAGAAAAGAAGATGTCTATCACTATGGACAGAATTTCTTCTTTTTATCTCCATACTATTTTTCTTAGAAAGTTCACAATATTTAGTGTTTATATTGTTGCATCATTCATTTTGCCTATATACCATAGAAATTAGACTAGAAACTAGAAAGACCTGAAGGTCTTGAGTCGCTCCACAGACCTGAATTTCTTTAAATATTGAATCCAAGTTTTTACTAGATTTTAGAATACTTGTTGTTCTTACAGCAAAAACAAAGTCAAAAGCAGCAATCATGTGGTCAATACAAAAAGAAAGTAAATGATTGACTAATATTTTAGGGATGTTAGAGCGATAATAAAATTGAAAACTGTGATTTTGCCAAATTCAAGGACACATAATTCAGTATGTATATTTAAAATCAAATAAAAAATTAAACACATGCAAGATCTTATGGTCACTATCATTCTGTTCAAATTTTGTCTATATTAGTCAATATTCGTGGCTTCAAGAGTGGAAAAAGTGTCGAAAACTGAAATTTTGTCAATTTCAAGGGCATTTAACTCAGGTTGTAACAGTGTGATCATGTTGAAAATTACACAAAGGCAAGATCTTGTTGTCAACAAGATTTATTTCCAAGTATCATCTTGATTGGTTAACATTTGTGGTTGTTAGAGTGAAAACAAAGTTGAAAATGGCAATTTTGTCAAATTCAAGGGCATGTAACTCATGATGTAAGATTCCGATCAAGCTGAAAATTACACCCAGGCAGCATATAATGCTTATATATATTCTGTCCAAATTTTGTCTTGATTGATCAATATTTGTAGATTTCAGAGTAAAAATAAAGTCAAAACCAGCAAAATAGAGCCGAAAATGGCAATTTTTGGCAATTTCAAAGGCACATAACCCATGCTATAAAATTCTGATCAAGCTGAAAATTTTACCAAGGCAAGATCCTATAGTCAGCATCATTCTGTCAAAGTTTTGTCTTGTTTAGTCAATATTTGTAGTTGCTAGAGTGAAAACAAAGTCAAAATACAGCCAAAATGGCAATTCTGTCAATTTCAAGGGCAAATACCTCATGATGTAAAATTCAGATCAAGCTGAAAATTTTACCAAGGCAAGATCTTGTAGTCAGCATCATCCTGTCAAAGTTTTGTCTTGATTGTTCAATATTTTTAGAAGAAAACTAAAGTCAAAACCTGTTATTTTTGACATTCAAGGGCAGATAACTAAGTTTATTCTGGTTCAATCCATATTCTTTGAAGGAATCTGAGAGAAGGTCACTCAAGGATCATTCCTGTGAAGTTTGGTTGAAATCCATCTAGTAGTTTTTGAGAAGAAGATTTTTAAAGAAAAAGTTTACGGACGCACGGACGCACGCACGACGGACACACTGCCATGACAATAGCCCTCTGGCCTGAAAGGCCAGTGGAGCTAAAAATGTGACTCAGAAATGGATTTCTGAGCTATAAGTTTGAAATATTTCTGGTAAGTAAGGTTGAAATGTTCATGTGAGGAATTGACAATAATTACCCTAGCAACAGAAAGCTTTGTAAGGATTATTTCTGTATTATATCTATATCCAGAAGCTAAAAGATGTCAACCAATTATTTCTTCTTATGAAACAGAGACAATGAATAGAATTGTGGGAATTTGTCAAAGTCAGTTTTTCGATATCATTGACATAGGGTAAAACTATTGCGTGTACATATTGCTGCTTTTCAACAAAAACCTAGTAACTGCATCATGCATCAATTTTGTACTTGTAAGGTTGAAAGGTTCAAGTGAGAGGTTAACAGAGAGGTTTGTAAGGATTATTTCTGTATTATCTATATCCAGAAGCTAAAAGATGTCAAGTCACCAAATTATTTCTTCAAATTCAAATTCTTCAAATTATAGCCCATGCACTATATCGACTTTGATACCATTTTAGACATCATAATTTCTTGGACGAAGAAATTAGTTTGCTTATTTCATGTAGTAGATTTCCATATCAATTCATTGAAAATAAATCTAAGTAAACTAACAAGATTTAAATGTACCAACCCCTAAAGACAAAAAAATTCTATCTTGACCCTTTCCCAAACAGCAAATTTTTAAGGTGATCAAAAACTGACACGAATGACAAAATGGAAGTTATTAATGATAGAATGAGTGTAAAATATGACATAGAAAATATTGAGACAAAAAGAGAAACTGCTGGTTATCAGCAGTTTCTTCTTTTGTTTCAATGTTTTCCCAAGCCTTTTCTATTAGGGACGTCAAAACCAGGTCTTGTTTGGGAAAGGGTTATCCCATTACCAAACGAAAAAATTTTAGGGTGGTCCAAATTGGAAGATCCTGCAGACGACAATTTAAAGTGAATGGAATTTATAATATTGAGGTCTTTTTGGATGGAAAACATTGTGGGAAATGAAGAAATTGCTTGTGACAAGCAATTTCTTCATTTTCCACAATGTTTTCCAAAGCCATTACCTTGTAGGGAGTCAAAAAGAGTCATTGTGTGGTAATGTGTTAAGGTAGTTCACCCCTAATGAGATTTGCCCATCGCTGTAATTATTCCGGCGACGTCGAACACATTTGACGGTGGGACTTTCCACGCCCAATGATTACGACCGCGCCCCAATATGTGCGTATACATAACAACACCTTTCGAAAAAACCTGATGTTTTATGAATCTAAAAATGGCCACATTACGGGTATTCTACCAGTACCTTAATTGACAAATCCACCCCTGCGAAAAAAGTTCATGAATTTCATGAACTTTGATGAACTTTTTATGAACTCCATGAAAATTGCATGAACTAACATTGAAAATTCATGAACATCCAGTTTCATTAATTCAAATTCCGTGAACTTTTTACCAAGTTAATGAACTTTGTTGAACATTTTTATGAACTTCATGAACAAATAAAAACGTTCATGAACTTTCAATTTTGTAAATTCATATTTCATGAACTTTTCACAAACATTTTGAAAGTTGTTGAACTTATTATGTTTAGTTCATGAACCTCCATTTGCAGGGTTCTTGAACCTGCAACATATTCTAGAACCTGTCATAGTTTAGGTTGTGCCAGTTTCCTTTGTTTTTTAGAGCGTCCAAAAATATCCAATAGTTGTGCAAAATGTGAAAGAATGAGTTTATTTTCATTATTTCATACATTGCACTTTAGAAGTTTTGCTTATAAACATGATATTAGAGATAAATACATTCATCATTTAATGACAGAAAAAGAATGATTGTTTACTAATAAATATGTATTTTTCAGATTTCTGTAATTGTAAGTTTTTATAGACTTTTAAGAAAGCCAAAGACATTGTTAAAGCTGTGGCTTTGTTCTATCCCTGAAACATTTTCTTAAACTTGGAGCTCATTATGCTGATTCAGAATGAAACAGTAAACTGTTGTAACTGCGAAGATTACGCAGTTAAAACTGTTACGCTCTGAGCCAGCAATATGGCTTATATTCACTGTAAGGAACCATCAAGGAATTCATAAAAGATATTATAGAGATGTTAATGTTATAATGAATATCCTACTGTCAGAAAATCTGCATTTAAAGAAACAAAATAGGTCTGCATTTTATTCCAAAGTTCCTGAAGAAGTCATCGATTTCATCGATAGATAACATATGTTGGCAACTAAAATCAACAATTATAAAAAGTACCAATTCACAAACTAATAGCCATGCTGTTTCAACCCTGACAAAGCAGTTTTGCATAAATTTAAATTTCAATGATCTTGCAAAAGGATGGAGAAATCAATAAGCTGTAGAAAGAACAGTTTAGCTTCTGACTAAATTATCTAAATGATTGCTAAACAACAGACTAAGGTCTATTTCTAGCTAACCTTCTGCTAGCTACTTTTGTGATCATCCAGTATCTTTTAACCAGTGTTTGTGACAAGGAATCTTTGAACCTAAACAGAATTATAAATTGGCTTTGAAATGAATTTATTCTATCAAATTGCTTAAAAAGTTCTAGAACTACTGTGAATGTTCATGAACTAGTTCATGAACTAGTTCTAGAACTATTTCAAGAACTTATCTATAAAGCATTTAGGTTAAACTTCAAAGTCAAGGTCACAAGGTCAAAGGTCATGGTCTTAAATGAAAGGTCTTAGCATAATTTAGCCGTGTGTAAATTCATTTAGTTCACAAGATATAGAATTAACTGGATGAAATCAGACCTCCCAGTCTAATTCTATTCCAGTTTCCAGTCTATTTCATGACATCACTCCCTGTTTATCAGAGAAATGGAGGGAATTTGCTTGTCTGACTTTTTTAGAAAACTAGAAGACCTGAAGGTCTTGAGTCGCTCCACAGGCCTGAATTTCATGTAATATTTAATCCAAGTTTGATTAGATTGTTCAATGCTTGTATTTCATAGAGCAAAAAGAAAGTTACAAAACTGGATTGTTCAAAATGTTTGGTTCTTGAAGCAAAGAAAGTAAAACTACATGTATATGTTGCCATTTGAGAAAGGGTAAAAGGAAATGGTAGAACATTCCAGCTTAGGATGATACTAGCAATAAAAGTTTTCCTTCTTCCAAACAGATCTTTATTAACAGACCATTGATTACTCGAAAATATTTCATATTTCTAAAAATAGATTTTGAGCTAAAAATAGATTCAGGGAAATACCCTTTTCCAAAATTAATGAAACTTGAATTTCTTGTACTATCAAGTTCAAGTTTTGACAAGATTTTTCAATACTTGTTGCTCTTAAAGCAATAACAAAGTAACTAGAAAGCTGAAAATACATTCATATATGATCAATTGGTTACCAAGCTTTGTCTTTATTAGAGTGAGTTTGGCTGTTGGAGTGAAAACGAAGTCACAATTAGCAATTTTGTCAAATTGAAAGGCATATAACTGAGAATGCTATATTCCTATCTAGCTAAGAATCACACTAAAGCAAGATCTTAACTCCACCTATATCTCGTTAAAGTTTTGACCTGATTGTTCAATATTTGTGGATGTAAAGAGTAGGAAAATCAAAGTCGAAAACAGCAATTTTGTCAAATTCAAGGGCAGATAAATCATGATTTAAGATTCCTATGAAGCTGAAAATAACACACATGCAAGATCTTATGGCCAGTAAGACAACATGAAAATTTCGTGTTGATTGGTGGATATTTATGGTTGTTTGGGTAAAAATAAGGTCAAAAATGGTAATTTTGCCAATTTCAAGGGCACATAACTCAAGACGTAATATTCAGATCAAGCTGAAAATTGCACTCAGGCAAGACCTTATCAGCACCAACATTCTAACCAAGTTTTGTCTTGATTGATAAATATTTGTAGTGGCTAGAGTGAAAACAAAGTCAAAACAGCCATTTTTTAATTCAAGGGCAGATAACTCCAGACTTTCTGGTTCAATCAGAATCAATTGAAGGAATCTGATAGAGGACCACCTAAGGATAATTCCTGTGAAGTTTGATTGAAATCCATCCAGTAGTTTCTGAGGAGAAGATTTTTAAAGAAAAAGTTGACGACCGGACGGACGGACGGACGGACGCACGGACGCACGCACGACAGACACAGCGCCATGACAATAGCCCGCTGGCCTGAAGGCCAGTGGAGCTAAAAAATTGTTAATTGTCATAATTTACATTCATATTGAAGAATCATCAGAAGATAAAGGAGCTCACTGAACAGTAATAGACCAGTAAAGCAACACTGGTCAAGGGTGGATCCAGGATTTTTTTCCAGGGGGGTCAAAGCCCAAATGATGGCTTTTTATTAAGAAGTTATATAGTCAAAATTTTTCAATTTTCAGCCAATTCCAGGGGGGAGGTCATGACCCCCTGACCCCCCCTCTGGATCCGCGCATGCTGGTGAGTGTTCTTTTGACTAAAGTTAACAAACTTAAATGTTCAGTTTTACAATTCCTCACCCACATGCCATTTAATTTTCAAGCACTGTATTTTTAACTTACTTAGTTCATGAAGTTATGATGAATGTTCATGAAATGCAAAATTTGATGAACTTCAAGAAGTTCTTGAACTTTTGTTTGTGAACTTTTGTTTGTGAACTTCAGTGGTTTGTGAACTTGCTGGTTCATGAACTTGGCTAACTATAATTCACAAACTTCTGAAGTTCAAGAACAAAAGTTCAAGAACTTCTTGAAATTCATGAAAGGCAAATTTTGCCTTTCAGGAACTTAATTTCATGAACAAGTTTTCATGAATTTTTATATGCAGTTCGTGAACTGTGATAGCTTTTGAAATTCATGAACTTCAACAATTCATGAATAAAAATATTCATCAAAGTTCACGAACTTCATATAAAAATTCATGAAAACTTGTTCATGAAATTAAGTTCCTGAAAGGCAAATTTCGCATTTCATGAACATTCATGAAAATGTTCATGAACTATTTCGCAGGGGTATGCTGCCAATCAAAGTAATATTAATTCATTGACCAGTCGAATGACCCCTTTAGTCCAAATTTGCTTTCTAGTCTATGATTTTTACAATAATTGCCTGCTTTCAAACTTTATTTGTATATCGAATTCCTGCCAAATGGCGTAACATTTACATGTCAAATGCAATATAAGAAACGGAATAAATCAAGTTGTATGCCAGAAACAGATTTGTCCAATATAATGACTCTGTGAGTGCTTCAGACACATATTTCATAAATAATAATTAATCTTTTCACCTGATAATAGCGAATACGTCATAGGTTCTGTAGTTAATGTTTTTCTGAAATGTCATAGAACCAATCAAAATAATCTTGGCTATATGAGGCCTCATACATGTTATCTTTCCCATTCCCATACAATATGGTGCTGTTTGACATGCCTCAGGAAAAAGCCTTAGAAAAGCATATAAATTGTTTGAAAACAGTAATTTATCATTTTTGAAAATATTTTCTACCAACTGAAGTTGAGATATTGCTTTACTATCAATTAAGAATAAAATTCCAGTTAGACTGTCTCTTATTTTCATAAAAAGTTATTTAACTCTTTCCCAAACAAGACCTGGTTTTGAGCTATATATCATACACAAAACATATCTTTATCAACATTCATTTTGCCATCTGCAGTAGATTTCGAATTGGACCCCCTAAATTTTTGCCATTTGGGAAAGGGTTTAAGTAATCGAGAATTGCCCAAAATTATCAACCTCTTATACTGTTAAACTTCCATTTTAGTCAGCAAATAATTATGTTCTAAAAATGATACATAATGATCATAATTAGCTGCATCAGCTCTAAAACGGAGGAATAATCTTCAATAAATCAGCTTAACATTCAAAGAAGATTTTCGCCCACATTTATTAAGAGATATTTATTTCTGTTTATGTCGAATTCTTACCTCGAAAATGTCAAATGCACTATTTCCTTTTCACCAAAGGTTATCTGTGCTGTACTGTATGATACAAAACTCTGTTTTATATGGTTACATAATTATTGTCTTTTAATTTCTACCAGTCTAAGATTTGGTTTCTTTGGAAAGATTTTCAAGAAAGTATTTCTTACACTTATTCTACATCTTTAACTTGACTTCCCAAACCACAAAATTATAGATCCCACCAATTTGAAAGATATGCTGCAGAAGACAAAACAAAATATCTATCAGCATGTATACACAAATTGTGTAAGATATAGCTCTGAAAATATTGAGGCAAAAGGAGAAAATGCTGATGATCAGCATTTTCTTCTTTTGCCTCTATGTTTTCCCACACCTTTCCTACCAAGTCTCATTAGGAAAGGGCTTATCTGAATATGCCAAGTGGTGAACGTAATTCCGAACAACATTTAAATCCGAACAATATTTTTGCTTCTTCAGTCTTTCGGATGAGACTTTTAATTGAGGTCCTGTCTCCATATGACCTTAGTAGTTCAATCCAATCTAAACATTTCCAGACATTTTTTTTATGTCAGATCACAAACAATTTGCAAAATGGATTATACATAATGACAGCAATTTCACCTCTAATCCTTCAAGAAAAGTCCATCTTCTTGCTATTTTCAAAGATAATTTGTAATTTCCATGGCAACAGAAATAGCCTAGATCTCATTCAATTTCTATCTGATGTTAAAAAATCCTGTCATTTGTTTCAAATAGCGCGCCAGCTACTCTGCACCTTAATTGCATTTAACCCTTGCTCAAATGGCAAAACTTCAGATTCTTCAAAGATGTTGAAAACAACAAAATAGTTGTTGATAAAGATATGATATGTGTATAATATATCACAGAAAATATTGAGGGCAGGCAAAATAGGAAAATGCTGATTACCAGCCTTTTCTTCATTTACCTAAATGTTTTCCCAAGACTTTCATATACGACACTTCAAAAACAGGTATTGTTTGGGAAAGGGATATTTGGTGGTATGTAACTCCTTTTAGTTGTAACAAACCTCTGTTTTATTGTTCACCCTTTCCCAAACGACGAAAAATTGGACTCTTCCATGAAAAGAGCTGCTGGAGATGTCAAAATGGATGAAGATAAAGGCAGGATTTGTGTAAAATATAGCACAGAAAATATTGAGACAAAAGGAGAAACTGCTGATTATCAGCAGTTTCTTCTTTTGTCTCAATGTTTTCCCAAACCATTTCAATCAGGGACGTCAAAACCAGGTCTTGTTTGGGAAAGGGTTAAAGAGTTGAAAATTTACAACATTATTTTATTTTATGATCTGCAACTCCCATAATTTCGTTTATATTTGTAAATGATCAATTTAATTACATGTTTCATAGTTAAGAAGAGACAAAAAGCCACTAAAAATGGTTTATCAACTGTTTCCAAATGACAAATTTTAGATTTGTCTTAATTAATGAAAGTTGCAGATCGCAAAATAAATGTAAGAAAAACATTTAGATGGTATTTTACGGCATAGAAAAATTTAAGGACAGATCCTCCATTTATTTCCCACGATAAGATTTTTTTTATTTTTTCTGTACTGATATTTAAATATATGAGAAGTAAAAAAATGACTTAAAAACTATAGGTCACCAAACGAATTAAAAAGTTATTGAATTTCAAGGGAGACTACTCTTGTCTACAATTGCAAAAATGAGGTGTCACTTAAATACCCACAAAAAAGGTGTTCGAAATGACTAGGATTATATAAATAAGTCTTTATTGTGTTCAATATGTTTTATTCTGTCTAAATGAGTATCAATTTGGGAAAATTTAGTGATGATTTTGAAATTTTTAGTAAAACATTCTTTCAAAAGTAGCTGAAATTGCTCTTTTTTTGCAACGTTTCTGATAATAAAAAATATTCCAGCTGTAAGATTTTTTTCTTTTTTGGTATAGACATAGTGCTTGGTCATACCTACAAAAACAAGAGTGCCATCGTCACAATATACGCCGCCACTTATAAAACTTGAGACAAAAAAATGACATTGACAAGGATTTATAAATATTCACTGAAAAACCTTTAAAAAATTGTGTTCACAAAAAGGTTTTTATAAATATCCAGTGAAAAACCTGGAAGGAATTGCATTCACGAGGCTGAAATATCATTAAGCCCCAGAGACTAAGATTGAAGGGGGCATAATTCTGGCAAAAATCAATGAACCATGAAATCCTTCCTTCATGCACATCTACCAATTGAGGTGATAACATCCACCAAGTTTCATTAAGATCCAGCCAGAAACTTAGGAGGAGTTGTGTTGACAAGGCTGCAATTTCAATAAGCCCCAGAGACTAAGTTTTTAAGGGGCATAACTCAGGCAAAAATCAACGAACCATAAAATCCTTCCTTCATGCACATCTACCAATTGAGGTGATAACATTGACCAAGTTTCATTAAGATCCAGTAAGAAACTTAGGAGGAGTTGTGTTGACAAGCCTGCAATTTCAATAAGCCCCAGAGACTAAGTTTTTAAGGGGCGTAACTCAGGCAAAAATCGACGAACCATAAAATCCTTCCTTCATGCACATCTACCAATTGAGGTGATAACATTGACCAAGTTTCAAGAAGATCCAGCCAGAAACTTAGGAGGAGTTGCCTTGACAAGCCTGCAATTTCAATAAGCCCCAGAGACTAAGTTTTTAAGGGGCGTAACTCAGGCAAAAATCAACGAACCATAAAATCCTTCCTTCATGCACATCTACCAATTGAGGTGATAACATTGACCAAGTTTCAAGAAGATCCAGCCAGAAACTTAGGAGGAGTTGCGTTGACAAGGCTGCAATTTCAATAAGCCCCAGAGACTAAGTTTTTAAGGGGCATAACTCAGGCAAAAATCAACGAACCATAAAATCCTTCCTTCATGCACATCTACCAATTGAGGTGATAACATTGACCAAGTTTCAAGAAGATCCAGCCAGAAACTTAGGAGGAGTTGCGTTGACAAGAAAAGTGGACGTACGTACGTATGGACGGACGGACGGATGGACGGACGGACGGACAGACGGAGAAGATGACGCCAATATACGTCTGCCTCCGGCGGCGTATAACAAAAAAAGAAAAATATATCAAACCAGGCGTTTTTCTTAGTTATAAGTAAAATTTGGTTTACTTTTTACAGCTCTGTCCTAAATTGTTTCACTACTTTTATCCATTTTCTTCCTTATTACCAGCTTTAGATAATAAAACGTGTCATCTTTTGTGTCCATCTGACGCGGACTAGGTCATAAAGACACTACTTTGCTTTTATTGCTCCGTTTCCTATCGCTAACGCCACATTTTGAACGCGTAACAGAAAGCGAAATGTACCATCCGAGTACTATTACACTTTAACCCTTTCCCAAACGACAAAAAATTGGGGTGGTCCAAATTCAAAGCTGCTACAGACGACAAAATAGATATTGAAAAAGATTGAAATTGTGCAAATTGTAGCACAGAAAATATTGAGGCAAAAGGAGAAACTGCTGGTTATCAGCAGTTTCTTCTTTTGTCTCAATGTTTTCCCTAGTCTTTTCCATTAGGAACGTGAAAACCAGGTCTTGTTTGGGAAAGGGTTAATTAACCAAACAGAGAAAATTGAAATAACCGAAAAAGGTCTTGTCATTTATTAACCAAACATTAACTAAATGTAAAAAATACATTTGCTGAAAAAAAGCCAATTACTGAAACAGCTTTATTTCGTTATTTAGGATATGCGCAGTAAGTTGCGCAGTAACAACTGGAGGATCTGTCCTTAAGAGATAAAACTTAATGCCGATTATTAGTATTTCTTCTTTTCTATCAATGTTTTTCATAGCCTTTTCTACCAGGAACGTCAAAACATTGCATTTTTTGGGAAAGAGTTAATCAGGTCTTTTCATAAACTGAGAATAGAGAAACAGGCACTACTGCAAAACATTAAAAGGACTATGAAAATATTTGCTTCAATACTTTGAAAATTGTCATTTTGTGGCAAAAATATTCTAACAAGTCAGAAAAACATTTAAATTTCAATGTTTTTTCAAACATCAAATTTTTGAGACATCTTAATTCAACATTTTTGCAGAAGTCTAAACAGATATAACAGTAAATGGAAAATTGATCATAGCACAGGAATCTTTGGGTGAAAAGAAGAAAATGCTGAATTGTTTTGGCAGCTCTTTAATTTTTCTTCAAAGGTTTTGAAACTTAAAATCTGCAAGGTTTTCAGAAATGAAGAAAATGCTGATAACAAGGATTTTCTCCTTTTCCCTCTATATTTTGTTCCTGATACAAGATTAATATTTTATCACATATTAATTTTGTTGTCTACTTTCAAATAAGCATGTCTAAGATTTTGTAATTTGGTAAAGGCGCGGTCCCATTGCCGACCAAATCAACTCGATCAAGATTGATCAAGCGATCGAGTACTGATCGAGCTTGGTCGGCAAGAGTGATCCGGACGATCGAGTGTGGTTGGCAAAAATGATCGGGAATTAATCGACAAGAAATCAAGAAGAAGTCCTGTAAATACATTTGATCGAGTTTAATCGAGTTTGTTCGGGGAATTTAGGCGATCGAGTTGATCAAGTTGATCAATGGGAAAACATTTCAAATGTTACCTAATAGCAACAAAGTAAAGTGCTGATTAGTTTATAACCTTAATTTACAAATCATTGACAAGTATAAACAATTCTATGGGATACAGTTTTGCAAAAGAAGAAAATGATAACAAGAGGGCCAAGATGGCCCTGTATCGCTCCACTGGCTTTTAGACATTTAGACTACAAACTTCTTCAAGGAATACAATAGAGGGCTATCCAAAGAAGATTCATGCTACACCAGAATGAAATCCAATAAGTGATTAAGGAGCAGAAATGTTTTTTTAAAATTTTCTTACATTACATAATGCTTCATATAGCGCACAGCGGCCAAGCTTTTCATCCGATCGTGAAAGAATTTGGAAGAGATTCATGCAAGGAAGATTCCTGTGAAGTTTGGTTGAAAATGGTCCTGTAGTTTGGAGAAGAAGATTGTTTAACAATTTTTCGAAAATTCAATTTAATTGAATTTCTACACGGAAATTATTTTTTTAAAGGAATTTAGAGGAGATTCATACAAGGAAGATTCATGTGAAGTTTGATTAAAATTGGTCCCGTAGTTTTGGAAAAGAAGACTTTTCGAAAAATTAATTTAATTTAATCGATCAAAATTTAAGTTCTAAACAGAATTTATTTTTTAGAAGGAATTAAGAAGAGATTCATGCAAGGAACATTTCTGTAAAGTTTGGTTGAAATTGGTCCAGTAGTTTTGGAGGAGAAGAATTTTTAAAGATTTTTCGTAAATTTAATTCAATTAAATTGATTAAAATTTAAGTTATAAACAGAATTTATCTTTTTGAAGGAATTAAGAAGAGATTCAAACAAGGAAGATTTCTGTGAAGTTTGGTTGAAATTGGTCCAATAGTTTTTCGAGAAGAAGAATTTTTAAAGATTTTTCGAAAATTTAAATTAATTAAATTAATTAAAATTCAAGTTCTGCGCAGATTTTATTCTTTTGAAGGAATTTGGTAGAAATTTATGCAAGGAGCATTTCTGTGACGTTTGTTTAATATTGGTCCAGTGGTTTTGGAGAAGAAGAATTTTTAAAGATTTTTCGAAAATTTATTTCAATTAAATTTATTAAAATTTAAGTTATACACAGAATTTATCATTTTGAAGGAATTAACAAGAGATTTATACAAGGAAGATTTCTGTGAAGTATGGTTGAAATTGGTCCAGTAGTTTTGGAGAAGAAGAATATTTAAAGATTTTTCGAAAATTTAAATCAATTAAATCAATTAAAATTCAAGTTCTGCACAGATTTTATTCTTTTCAAGGAACTTGGTAGACATTCATGCAAGAAAGATTTCTGTGAAGTTTGGTTGAAATTGGTCCAGTAGTTTTGGAGAAGAAGAATTTTTAAAGATTTTTCGAAAATTTAAATCAATTAAATTAATCAAAATTCAAGTTCTGCACCGATTTTATTCTTTTGAAGGAACTTGGTAGAGATTCATGCAAGGAAGATTTCTATGAAGTTTGGTTGACATTGGTCCAGTAGTTTTGGAGAAGAAGAAATTTTAAAGATTTTTCGAAAATTTAATTCAATTGAATTAATTAAAATTCAAGTTCTGCACAGATTTTATTCTTTTGAAGGAATTTGGTAGAGATTCATGCAAGGATGATTCATGTGAAGTTTGGTTGAAATTGGTCCAGTAGTTTTGGAGAAGATGTTTGAAAATTGTTTACGCACGGACGGACGGACGGACGCACGCACAACGGACACGGGGCCATGACATAAGCCCCGCTGGCCTTCGGCCAGTGGAGCTAAAAACATGTTTTTTCTCCTTTTCTTCAATGTCTTCTACACTAATCAATTTATAAATTTTCTATCCACTTTAAATTCATTTGTCATCTTCATCAAATTTGAATATCATCACTTTTCAACGAAAACCTTGTAACTGCAGCTTGTTTTAAGCTGCAGTTACAAGGTTTTCGTTGAAAAGCATCAATATGGCCCTGCCTAGTACATTATTATCTAGGAAATTTCTAATTAACTTTCAAGAGTGACACAGTTCCATTTATAATTCAATTGTATTGGGAAATATTCTGTTATTCTATACTCAAATTTCCGGAATCAAACTTGCATGCATCAAGTTACCCTTTCCCAAATGGCAACATTGAACAATTTATACTGTTCAGATTTGAAGTTGCTACGAATGACAAAATGGGTGTTGATTAATATAGGATTTGTTTACAATATACCTAAGAAAATATTGAGGCAAAAGGAGAAAATGCTGGTTACCAGCATTTTCTTCTTTTGTCTCAATGTTTTCCCAAGCTGTTTAAATAAATGGCATTAAAACTGAGTATTGTTAGGGAAAGGGATAATTGAAAATTAAATTAGGAAAGGTTACAAAATCAATTCTCAGAGCACACTGATTAAATAAGACAGAAACAGTCTTAGCCCTTAACAACAATTAAGCATTTCTTTGTTTAAGATTTTATGCCACTCTCAGTAATTTGTCTGTCCTATAAAGACCCGAATTTTGTCTATCCATGTGCATAATTATAATAGATATGTAACAAGTAACTCAAAAGATGGCCATCTTTCGAATATCCTAGTCTAGAATGCTTTGAAAAGCATTCAGAGGTTAGAAGGAAAGCTGTTAACCAGTAATTTCATCTTTTCTCTCAATGCTTTTCATGCCCCCCCCCCCAAAAAAAAAAAAAAAAAACAAATTCCAAACATTTTGTTATAACACTTATTACACTTACTTTACAATATGCAGAATTTCAACATCTAATAACAATTAAAAACATTTTTTCCTAGTATACTCCAAACGAGAGTTCCGATAGCACATGACCATATTGTACTAGAAGATATCAATATCATAAGGCTTGACCATTAACTCCCCACATATGCTGGTGTTTTCTAAAGGTCACACATTTACAAAAGAAAGGTGACAAATCATTGATCTATCTCCCATAATAGATTAACCTTTCTGCAGCTGAATCTCACCCTTACCAGTTGTCTGTTTCTAAGTAAAGATCCAATTCATCCAATAATACCCTTTCCAAAACAGCAAACATTTGGACTGTTCTATTTTCAAAGCTGTTGCAGACGACAATATTAATATTCAACTAAATAAGATAAGATTTGTGCACACAATATGAGCCAAAAATACTTCCATTTTGTGGTCTACCACAGTCTTCCAAATTAATCTGTCCAAATATATGCTTTGAAACAGTTAACAGCATGTAGTTGCAATAATGTAACCGAAACCTTTTGGAATTTTGGTCTTGGTTTCACAAACCAATACCCACCATCAAGTTTGTGGCTACGATATCGCAGCTAAACAGCATGGGGACAGTCCGAGTTTGCATTGTTGTATGGTGCATTGCATTATCTAGCGCCGAAAACAAAGGAATGCTTGCACTGATACCAAATTTTTGACTATCTATCAAGGTCCAGCTTCCCATAAATGTTACAATAAATATAAGTGCTGGGTAGGTCAATTATTTACAGATTCATTTGGATTTTCCTTTGACAGAAATAATCAAGCCATGCAGGTAGACCATTCCAAATCAGGGATAAAGACTAACAGGGGCCCTGAGACGCCCATGGCCCCTAATTTTTGGGCTGGGCCCCTGAACCTCTGGAGAAATTTCCCATACCCGTAATGTAAAGTGTTGAATATTAGGAAAGCTGTGCCCCTATATTAAAATTGTTAGTCTTTATCCCAGCATACAATATTTCTTGAATATATTTTTACCTCCAACAACCTAGCATGGGTCCCTTAAACCCTTTCCCAAACAAGACCTGGTTTTGACGTCCCTTGCAGAAAAGGCTTGGGAAAACATTGAGACAAAAGAAGAAACTGCTGATAAACAGCAGTTTCTCCTTTTGTCTCAATATTTTCCACTCTGTATTATACACAAATTCTATCCTTAGCAACATTTCTTTTATAGTCAGCAGCAGCTTTCATATTGGATCACCTTAAAATTTTGTTGTTCGGGAAAGGGTTAAGGATCTTCCCTTGTGAAATATCAAAATTTTCTAGTGACTAACTTTTTTTTAAACATATATCATTTTCAAGAGTCACTTTTGTAGATTACAAAAATGCAAAGAAAACAATATGGTAGTGTGCTTGTTTTTGCAGCACGATCAATTGAACTTTGCATGTTATTTTATTGCAAAATGTTGCAAAATACACTATAAAATTTCTGTACAATAGTTTTTTAAGCTATAAGAGATATCATTGGGTTGATCAACATAATTTTTTCAACAGAGTACACTTTGAACCTTCCTTTGTTAGATAAAAAAAAGAAAAACGAGATTTTGAATGTAGAAAATATGTATTTTGTCCATATTTAGTAACACATTTAAGTCACACATATAACAAGATAAAACAAGATGTTGATTATATTTTAAATAAAAATCTACAATATTTCTAGTGACTAACTTTTTTTCATACTTTCTAAGAATAAGGCATAAACTATCCTAAAAACTTTGGTGGAAAGAAAAATAGGGGGTAGCGAGGTACTTTTTTCCAATATTTCAGTCTGAGTTATCTCCCTTTGTCATTTTTTTCTTACAAAAATAGGGAAAAACCCATAAAAACAAATTATCTCAAAAACTATTCATTTTTTGTATAAACATATATATTACAATATTGTAGGCATTGGGATAACGAACATTTTTATATACATACCAAGGTCATGGGGTCAAAGGTCAAGGTCACAGACAGTAATTCTATTTTTAGAAAAAACAGAAAATGTTAATTATCTTGAAAACTATTGACTTTTTGTATAGACAAATGTATTACAAAATTGTCAGCACTAAGGTAACGAACATTTTGATATATGTATCAAGGTCATGGGGTCAAAGGTCAAGGTCACAGACAATAAATATATGCTTAGAAAACAGAAAAAAGTTCATTATCTTGAAAATTATAGAGTTTTTATATATACATATTATACATTACAAAATTGTAGGCACTGGGGTTACGAACAATTAGATATATGTATCAAGGTCATGGGGTCAAAGGTCAAGGTCACGGACAATAAATCTATTTTTAGAATAAACAGAAAATGTTAATTATCTTGAAAAATGTTGACTTTATGTACATGCATATATATTACAATATTGTAGGCATTTGGATACCAAACATTTTGATATATAAATCAAGGTCATGGGGTCAGAGGTCAAGGTCACATATAAAAACTATTTTTAGAACAAACAGAAAATGCCAATTATTTTGAAAACTATCGAGTTTTTGTTCATACATGTACATGTATATTACAATATTGTAGGCATAGGGATAACAAACATTTATATATATCTATATCAAGGTCATGGAATCAAAGGTCAAGGTCACAATCAATAAATCTATTTTTAGAGCAAATAGAAAATGCCAATTATCTTGAAAACTATTGAGGTTTGTTCATACAAGTACATAACAAAATTTTAGGCATTTGGATAACAAACATTTTTATATATAGATCTATATCAAGGTCATTGAATTAAAGGTCAAGTTCACAGTCAATAAATCTACTTTCTAACAAATAGAAAATGACAATTATCTTGAAAACTATTGACTTTTTGTTCATACATTATATATTTCTATGTTGCAGGCATTGGGATAACAAACATTTTGATATACATACCAAGGTCATGGAGTCAAAGATCAATTTCACAGAAATAAATCTATTTTTAGAACAAACAAAAAATGTCAATTTCAAGGGCGCATAACTCATAATGTAAGATTCAGATCTAGCTGAAAATTACACACAAGCAAGATCTTATAGTCACCATCATTCTGTCCAAGTTTTGTGTTGATTGGTTAATATTTGTAGTTGCTGAAGTGAAAACAAAGTGCAAATAAAGCCCAAAATGGCAATTTAATCAATCTCAAGGGAACATAACTCATGATGTAACAAGAGCTGTCACTGTAAGATGACAATGCCCCCGACACCGCTTTGATTTTAAATTATGACCAATCTATGTTCAAGGTCAAGGTCATCCAGGGGTCAAGGTCACCAAAGTATGTGCCTACAGAAAGGTCACGGACAATAAATCTATTTTTAGAATAAACAGAAAATGTACTAAGGAATGTTGTGGTAAAGTATGAAGCGAATATGTTAAGTAATAAGGAAGTTATGGCCAATGTTAAAGTTTTTGGACGGAATGACGGACAGACAGACAGACAGACAGACGGACAGACGGACGGACAGACGGACGGACGGACGGACAAGTCAAATTTATGATGCCTCCCTATCGGGGGCATAAAAATTAAGATCAGGCTGAAAAATTATACCCAGGCAAGATCTTATAGTCACCATCATTCAGACCAAGTTTTGTCTTGATTGGTCAATATTTGTAGTTGCCAGAGTGAAAATAAAGTCAAAACGGCCATTTTTGACATTCAAGGGCAGATAACTCCAGACTTTCTACTTCAATCATAATTTTTTGAAGGAATCTGAGAGAGGGTCACCCAAGGATAATTCCTGTGAAGTTTGGTTGAAATCCATCTGGTAGTTTTTGAGAAGAAGATTTTTAAAGGAAAAGTTTACTGACGGACGGACACACACACGCACGGACGCACGCACGACGGACCCTGCGCCATGACAATAGCCCGCTGGCCTGTCGGCCAGTGGAGCTAAAAATCAACATGGATAAAGACTTTCATTTACAGACAAGCGGCCATACATCAATACTATCCCATCAATCTTAAACAACCTTACATAAAATAAAATGACTTGTTTAACCCTTTCCCAAACAAGACCTTTTTTGAGGCCATATGAAAGAAAGATTTTTGAAAACTTTGAGACAAAAGATGAAAATGCAAATTACAAGTATTTTCTCCTTTTGTCTCAATATTTTCTTAGCAATAAGTATTACATGCATTATACATTCTTTATTCATCACTATTAAACTAATTGTCTGCAGCAGCAGCATTAAAATTTTACGTTTTCCATTTATTATCGCTCATGCCATTCCATAGCCCAGGCAGCTCAAGATTAAAATGGGGATTGACAATCCCTACAGGATACTTCTGTTGGCTCAAATTAAAGAAGATTTTAGAAAACAAAAAATAAATAAGTCAATGATGACTATTGACTGCAAACATTTCCTTCTTTTCCTTTAATATTTTCTGTGTCATTACCAAACAACAAAATTTTAGACTGGTCCAAATCCAAAGATATTGCAGACGACAATTTCAAGTGAATAAAATTTTCAATTTTTTGGTCTTTTAGGGTAGAAAACACAGTGGGAAATGAAGAAATTGCTTGTCACAAGCAATTTCTTCATTTTCCTCTATGTTTTCTAAAGCTATTATTTTGTAAACCTAGGAGTCGAAGAGTCATCGTATCATGGTAATGGGTTAAAGTGCTGTTTGGTTTGGATTTGCCTATAGTTTTATAATTTGGGGAAACCTAATCTTAATTTTGTTAGAGTTACTATGAATGACATGATACCCATGCATGAAAGTACTTTAAAATCTAAGCATTTCTATTCCATATCTGAATGAAGAATGAAACTATTCAATTCATTGCAATCATGAACATCTGATGAGTCATCTTGAATGTCATGTTGTCTGTGTAAGCTCTATCTTCTTTCCTTGTCTGTTTAACTGGTTTTGCTGGAACAATATAAAAGGCTCAATGTGAGGCTTGGGTTAGTTCCTGTAACACCATGTTCACTTCCAAAGACAAATTCTTTGATGATAAGTTGTAGAAAGTTAACTGAGTGTTGGTTTCATGTCCCCTTGGATCAGTTGGTAGTGATGTAAATAGCTACACAGTAGACCGAGTGTTAACCCATCCCATGGATTAGACCTTTGTCTGCAAGAAGAAATACCCGCATCCCTGAAAATGTAAAAATATAGATTAAACATGTGAGAAAGATTATCCAGCTAAAACACATTCAATATAAATTCCTACAAAAATCAAATTTTGATGTTAAAAAGTGTATAATATTTGTGAAGTGAATGACATTTATCATTAATGGTGTGGTTTTGTTTATCTTATAAACTGATAAACTGACAAGTCACATGTTACTTCAAGAGAAATTATATTTTCCAAAATCAATGTTCAACAAGCTTTGCAAGTTGTCTAGATCTATTCAAACACATATTAGCAATATGTATAAATATAAGATTATATCCCTCATGAAGTCATTGGATGCAAGATAATGAAGAGAATAAAATCAATGATTTCTTCATATATAATTATAATACACAATTTTAACAAAGTTCTTTTGTATTTCATTTATAAAGTAATTTAAATATTCACTGATATTTCATTTACTTATGTTGATGACATTCTAAGTAGATGTTTACACAAATAATTCAATCATTGAATGATTATTCAGTTTCATACCAAGAATAATATCCATGCAGGCCTTTACATGACACCAATTCACCAGACACCAATACACCAAACATGCTACATTTTCCTGGTTTCCTGAAGGAAAGACAACTCATCTGAAACAAGTTGATACTTATAAATGAAAAAACCCTCAGAAAAAAATAGGTCATCATTTCTTGTGAATAAAAGGACATCTACAATTTAAGCCTTATACTGATGTTTTGCAAGCACTCTGGTTGTCCAAAGAACATATTTCTACATATGCACATGCAGGTAACAACCATAAAACAATTAATACATGTATTAACTAACTAGCCCGCATGTTTTTTTGAAAAATGTCAGTCAACATCACAAGGGTTAAATAACTATTCAGGGTTCAATTTTATCAAGTGAATGGTGACGTTATTTCAGACAAACAATAGTATTTGGTCTGTATTATTCTAAAATCCTGCAACTGCAGCTTGATTAGAGCTGTAGTTACGAGATTTTATAGCAACACTGACATTGTATCAAAACATAACAGTAAACCAAGTCTATTCTTAGCACAAAATTCAATATCATTTCCAATAGATTGTTTTAACACTGGAAAAAACTAGTACTGAATCATGTACTTAACAGGCCCGTAGGAAGCAATTTCATATTGGATCAGCTTAAGCCCCTTTGTCTGAATATTGGTGGAAGGGAGAGGGGGTTCTAAATAGGACTTTCAGAAAATTTTCAGTGTAAAATGAGGAAAATTTGGCATTTTTGGCCAAAATGAGGGGGCTAAGCCCCCCTAGCCCCCCTTTTCCTTCAGGCCTGCTTAATAGAGGTGAAAACTGAGTATGGACATCAGACTCATACTGATAAACAGTTCACATTGTCATTATTTTCTTTGATGGCAAAGAAAATATTACTACAAGTGCCATTGCACATTCCGTTTACAATTTAAAGCTTTTCTGTGTGAACTACTGAATATAAATTACAACAAACTTACCTGTTAAATTATTGAGGAAAAAACACACACAACAAAATCCAAACAGGGTGATGGTTTGAACTGAACAGACATTGTTATACCTGAAACATAAACAAATACTTTGAATCAGATGCTGTCAGTGTCATGTAAGCAGGGATGTCATTACATGTATTAACCGATTGCCAATCAAAACCATCATTTAAAATCACCAAAAGATTGTTTGTTTTTTCTGGAGCTACAAAGTTTACATCAGGTACGCAGCCAAAAAGCCCCCAGCCTGATCTGCTGTTTTCCAAAATAAATGTTGCTTCAAAACATAATGACATCCATGCATGTAAGACAGAAAATCCATCAATTAACAATGACATATTTAACCCTTTCCCAAACGACAAAATTTTCTTAATGGTGGTCCAATTGACCAAACGCCAATCGACAGATCGCTCCGCCCAACATAGAATTTAAGACAAAAAATGGGGGATGTGATCGTTAATAGCGAACGATTTTATCCAGATAATCGTGACGTAAACTCGGACAAACAAAATAGTATTTCGTAGGTGTTGTTATAAAATCTCGTAACTACGTCTTGATTTAAGCCGTAGTTACGAGATTTTACAACAACACCGATGGTTTATCAAAACATAAAAGTAAACCTAGTCTATTGTTAGCACAAAATTCTTTGCCATTGGCATGTCGATTGTTTTGATTGTCAGTCGATAAATCGATACAACAATACATGCAACAATTGGGGCATGACATTTTTTCAGATCGTCCATTGGCTAATCGATGTTTTTGATTGACAGTCGGCGTTTGGTCAATTCAAAGCTGTTGCAGACGACAAAACCGATGTTAATAAAGATTGGAATTGCGTATAATATAATCAAGAAAATGATAATCAGAATATTCTTCTTTTGCCTCAATGTTTTGTCATGTTTCGTTTTTTTAGAACCATCAAAACTAGGTGTTGTTTGGGAAAGAGTTAATGCCTGTTTACATTCAATGTTATGATTAACAAATCATAATCCAAGTTAAACCAGAAAGGAAGACGAACCCCGAAGAAAATCACTGAACAATTTTGTAATTTGAGGTCGATCGCCAAACAGACAATGTTGTCTTTCCTTGTATGGACTTAAAAAGGCATGGATTTACGAGACAGAGCAAGTTTTTGTCACGTTTGCTTTCTCAACTTCAATCAGACATTTGTGTTTGGATAATAATTGAATGCTGTGCTGCAACTGTGTCTGCCTTACCTAGGCTGTAGGTAAGTATGACCAATTGTACGCACACTTTGATTTCACAACATTTCGATAGTTACGGAAAATGAGAAAAAGACACGAAATTAAATGCACTGGTATGATCCCTATAGGTAAATATCCGGATTCTGGACACTTCTGGTAATATAGCTTGCATCCAAAATAGCATGATTAAGTAGATAAAACAGTAAAATAAAAAGTACTTACTCGCTCAGAACCGAGTGGACACTTCAATTAAACTGCACATCTAGGTATTTGATCTCAAAAATCCTTAAGATTGGAAGAATTCGTGATTTAGATCGCATGTTCGAGCTCATGTTTTTCGCCGGATATAGGAATATTTCCGGTCTAGACCGATCGATTTAAGGTGTCCCACTGTTAAATTTATGATAATATCACGATTTAAGGTAATTGAAAGGTATCCTAATATATTCTGTTAGTGAACTATAGTCACGAAAGTGCATGACAAGCGCAGGTGGCAGGATTTTCGAGTGAGGCGTCATCGTCATAATTTGACTTCAATGTCGTGAAACTTCTAGATTTTCGTATAATCAAGAATCGACTGTTTATGTTCGAGAGAATACTTTATATCGGTAATTTATATCAGAATTATAACCAGAACTGATTTCTTTTTCATTTTTATCTTTTTTATATGTAGAAGTTTTACGGCACTACTCCGCGCTTTTTTACGGTAAAAATCCTCAGAAAGGAAGATCCTTAATCCATAACAATCACAAGCCCCTTACTGGGAACAAAAGTCAGACAACAATAATGTAAAGTAGTCAATTACCCATTTGTTGAAGATGCTTCTCAATCCATATATCACAAATGGAACAAGTTTCATATAACAACATGAAAAACATGGTGAGAAAAGTGTAATATGATTTAATCAAATTATCGTCGGTGTAAATGCAAAACCTCGTATGTCGATTCTGGCGATTTTCAAAGTACACACTTCTGTGCCCAGTTAAAGACAATTCTTGCATGTTTTGAGATATTTTGACTGACCAGTATTACTGATAAGCCATTTGTGAACAATATGTCCAAATTTCAAGTAAAACATTTCAGTTTGGGAAAAGTTATTGCACTTTATTCCCTCCCCTTTAAAATTTTCCAAAAACGAGATACAAGGTTTTGCATTTACAACGTTATAATACTTGGAGCATTAGCAGAAAATCTGTATTTCACAGCATGAAAATGACAGGGAGAAAAAGGAGACCTAATCAATAATTCATCCAAAATAACAATAAAATAAGTCAGCTAATTTATCACATTGCAATGTTAAAGTCATCTTTGCTAGCCAAGGTTGAACCCACCTATGTTTGTATTTACCCTCGGCGGATTTAGTCCAATTTTCTTGAAATCCCGAAGCGCCGCCCAGCGGTTGTCCTGCTGGTTGTTTACGTTATCCGTCCATTATTGATGACATCATTAACGCGTGTTGTCTTTCGCGTCATACGTCATGCGGATTAGGTAAAACTTAGCTGCTTCTTTAGTCGAGTTGTCGAAAACGGAAAGTATAATAATTTGTCAATTAAAGATGTCTATTGCAGTGAAAGTCTTAGGAAAAATCACCCATCTTCGCGTTTTTGAGTTGAAAATGCAATGCTTTTTCCCACCCGTTGTCATGAATTGGTTACTCATAACAAATGTATCAGTCGACAATCTGATTGGTTCCGGCGAGACCTCGCTGGAACCAATGAAAACGCTTGCCAGGACACCAAGAAAATCAGACTAAATACGCCAAGGGTGAATACAGTCGTAGATGTCACCCTTGGCTTGCGAAGATGTGTTAACCCATTGCTGCACAGTGACGCCTTTTGACTCCTTCACAAGAAAAGACTCGGGAAATCATTGTGGAAAATGAAGAAATTGCTTGCCACAAGCAATTTCTTCATTTTCCACAATGATTTCTATCCCAAAATGGAAAGATTTTTTACATTTCATCAACTTGAAATTGTTGTCTGCAACACCTTTCAAATTGGAAAAGTCCATAATTTTGTCGTCTGGTAATGGGTTAAAGTAGTCTGTCCATCCATACATCAAATTCCATATGATATTCCAACGCTACTATACAATTTATATATCAGTACACACTGTCTAACAATTTGTCTAATAATAAGATATAAGGAGAAAAGGAGAAAATGATAACAATAAAGTAAGCTAATTACCTTGTAATGTTAAACTAGTCATTCAATTCATCCACCACAATTCCATGTGATATTCTGACCCTGCTATTCACTGACTGTCAATCTGCCTTAGAATTCCCATTTCCAATATATCACAACAGAGACTAATGATGCAGGCTTCATTTGTCTTCCATTTTTATAATAATCTGACCCTAGTATATGATACATCAATTTTATGAATAACAAAGGGAGAAAAGGAGGAAATGACAACAATAAAGATAACTAATTACCTTGCAATGTTAAAGCAGTCAGTCAATCAGACATCCCAATATGACCCTGCTATTCACAGACACTGGCTGTCAATCTGCGCTCTCCCATCTCCAATATCTCAAAACAGAATTGAAGATGCAGGCTTCATTTGTCTTCCGTTGATGCAATATTCTGACCCTACTATATGAGCCAATATTTATTTTCGTGGAAATCGGACAAAAAAAGTTCAATTTTTATTTCCAATTTATTCTGTGAATTTCTGGTTCAGGATGAAAGTACTACATTTAAAGTAATGAATAACGTTAACAGGAACATTCCGATGCACATGGAAATACTCGAGATCGTCTTTCATAAATCTATGGTCTCAATAAAATGTCCTCGCTGTAACAAACAGATTTTCTTTCAGAAATTCGATTTGCAAGTTTTAAGATTATTTCAAAGTATGTTTTTTGAGAATAAGAATCCAGACTGAAGGACTTATGTTCAAGTCGATTTCCAAAAATGATTCGTTTGGCTTTTTTTCAATGAAGTATTGTATTTTCATAATTAAATAGAGAATTTTGTCTGTGTCAAATGTAATAAAGCTTCTATCTAAGTCAAAATGTATGTGCATGTACTTTAGACTATAGAAAATAATATTCTCTTTGTATTTCAGGCACTATAAAGTTAGCGTAACACTTTTTTGTGAAATAATTTGCTGAAAGTGCATCGTTACACCGAGGACATATTAGTTATTGCAAGGACAATATTCGCTATTTTATGAAATAAACAGAAAGAAATTAATTTCACCATTGTATTCAAGCTTCAAATAATTAGGTTAAAAAACATACCAATTTTACCATCAAAATACATAATTTTTATTGAACCATGCTGTAGTTTGTAATAAAAAAAAGTGTTATTGGAATGACATTCACATTACTGTGAGGACTTATATTTAAATATTTTTCCATTTCTTACATTGTATTGACCTATATATGGTCTTTCAATATTAAAATCAATGCAATTGTAAAAAATACATACATTTAAATGTAAAAGTCACTTTGTTAAACCCTTTCAAAAACGTTAAATTTTATGCTATGTTACAACTGCTGATCAAGTCAAATTGATCGCACTGACTGCTCAAATTCGCCCATTATTCCCGAATTAAAGACTTTTCTCGATCTCTACTCGATCAACCCGACCTCTACCTTCTATTTGATCAATTGAACAGATAAAGCACAGATCGAGTTGATCGAGATGTGGTTGGGAGCCACATGAGTAAAAGGCCATGTGGTCGATATAAAGATGTTAATCCGATCACACTCGATCTCCAGTTATGATTGATTCCTGATCTGGTCGATCGCCTTTCCGATCAATACACGATCGCTTTTCGATCAACTTTCTACCTAATCTTACACAAATATTTCTTTTGTATATAAACAAATAGAGAAAGATGACAAAGTGGTGCGGATAAAGCTCGATTACCATGACCATTCCCGATTACAAATGGCGATCGAGTTTGATCTGTACTCGATCGCTTGATTCGGCTTGGTCCAGTTGATTTGATCGGCAGTGGATACCTAGCATAAAAATTATACAACTTGAAAGCTGTTGAACACTACAAAAATGAAGTTTATGAAAATCTAACTTGTGTGTACAATATAGATAATTGGATATCAAGGGAAACGTAGTCAGAGCTGGTAATCAGCATTTACTTCTCTTACTTTAGTGTTCGTAAATTAGGAAGTAAAAACCTTCTTCTTTGTAAAGAAAATGAGAAGACCCGAAGAAAGTTAAGCAATTATAAATATGACGAAAAACAGAGAAAAGATATGGAATGTCTTAAACCTTCTCGTCAAACCATAAAATATCACATTGGGAAAATAATAACATAATGAAAATTCAAGTAAACAAGAGGACCATGATGGTCCTATATCGCTCACCTGAACCAAAATGATATGAGCAACACTTAGGTTCAATTCAATTGATATTTATGACTTTAAGACTAAATATGAACTTATGGTCAATAACGTTGTGAAAATCAAACTCATCCGAGCTCTTATGGTGCCCAACATTGTTTTTTTTTTGGTTTTGTTTTAAATAATTGTAGATTCTACAGTGTAAACAAGGTCAACAACAGCCAAAAATGGCAATTTAATCACATTCAAGGGCACATAACTCTCGTCTTTCTGATCACACCAGACTGGTCAGATCAGACTGAAAATCATACTCATCCGAGATCTTATGGTCCCCAACATTGTGTCCAAGTTTTGTCTTGATTGATTAATAATTGTAGATTCTAGAGTGTAAACAAGGTCGAAAACAGCCAAAAATGGCAATTTTTCCCAATTCAAGGGCGCATAACTCTCATCTATCTGGTCAGATCAGATTGAAAATGGAACTCATCCGAGATCTTATAGTCCCCAACATTGTGTCCAAGTTTTGTCTTGATTGATTGATAATTGTAGATTCTAGAGTGTAAACAAGGTCGAAAACAGCCCAAAACGGCAATTTTGTCAAATTCAAGGGCACATAACTCTTGACTTTCTGATCAGATCAGACTGAAAACCAAACTCATCCAAGATCTTATGGTCCCCAACATTGTGTCCAAGATTTGTCTTGATTGGTCAATAAATGTAGATTCAAGAGTGTAAACAAGGTCGAAAACAGCCAAAAATGGCAATTTGGTCAAATTCAAGGGCAAGTAACTCTCGACTTTCAGATCAAATCACACTGAAAGTCAAACTCATCCAAGATCTTATGGTCCCCAACATTGTGTCCAAGTTTTGTCTTCATTGATGAATAATTGTAGATTCTAGAGTGTAAACAAGGTCGAAAACAGCCGAAAATGGCAATTTTGTCGAATTCAAGGGTACATAACTCTCGTCTTTCTGGTCAGATCAGACTGAAAATCAAACTCATCCAAGATCTTATGGTCTGCAATGTTATGTCCAAGATTTGTCTTGATTGATCAATAATTGTAGATGCTAGAGTGTAAACAATGTCAAAAGTAGGTATTTTTCGCATTCAAGGGCAGATAACTCCTGACTTTCTAGTTCGATCTGACCCATAATCGAACTCATCCGAGATCTTATGGCCATACATGTTTTGACCAAGTTTGGTCAAGATTGGCTTATATTTATAGATGCTAGAGTGTAAACACGAAATTGTGAACGGACGGACAGACAGACGGACAGACAGACGGACGACGGACAGTGAGCGACCACAATAGCTCGTCTTGAGCACTTCGTGCTCAGGTGAGCTAAAAACATTCAAGGTATAGTAAATCGTTTAGGAGCGAAAAAATCTCGACCATAGTCTGACTGTACAGTCTTGGCATACTGATTGGGTTCGATCCTTTTAGCAATATACGCAGATGATTTGTTGTTGTCGTTGTTGTTGTTGTTGTTGTTATTTCTTTTTTTGGAAGATAGCTCACATAATAATTCAGATACACGGTTGTAAGACGTTGAGTGTCCTAAAACTGATGGTCCAAAAATCAAAACAAAACAAAAAGAAAGAAAGTAATTTGAAAATGTTTTCTTCTTAACTTCTTGTTTACCTAGATAAGATAATATTTGACAAAAAAAATCCATCTTTTTTTTTTCGGGATGAAATGTTGTGATTGCAAGATTACACGCACGATTAGAATCAATGCATGTAAATTGCCTTGAAAATTAAAAAAAATCTACACGTCTTTCCACGGCACCCCTATAGCACCAGGAACTACTTTGCCATGACCACTTTCAAAAAATGACTTGGTAATTTCTTCAAAACCCATGGAACAAAGATATACAGATTCATGCCTTAAAAAGAAATAGTGTATAATGTCTCTCCGATATTGAGGAAAGGTCATTTCAGAACGATCATTTAGAATTAATCTTGTCAATTAATCTAGAATTATATCCTTCAAACACCATTCCAAGGTGGTTGGCAAAATATCTCCATCAGACTAGTGATAAAATTCATTCATTCGTGGTACCAAGAATCCATAAATGTGTAAGGAGTCCTTGCAATAACGATTCCAAGTCCGCTCCGTAACAACTGATCGGTACACATGTTTGGTAACAGTAATTATATTTTTTCAGCTGAAATACTTCGCTTTCCTATTATAGTTTGAGACAATTATGCATCAAGACCTTTTTCTCTTCGGCAAAAAGTCCATATTACATAAGAAAACTTATTATGTCTTTGCGGTAACGATTTTCGTACTCCCAGTAACAAAACTGTCGTTATTGCGAGGACCATTATTGCGAGGAATTCCGCGACCATTCGCTCCAAATTACACACAATAATAACTAGGGAGAAAATATGTTGCATGCTGTAAACGACATGATTCTATATCTGAATAAGTAAAGCTAAACGATTCTAAGATCTGAGCAATATAGTGTGGTTGATCGCGTTGCATAGAAAACGAAAAAATAAGTCTACGCAGCCAACGGCCTACCTAATTTGCCTCGCAACTTCGAAACCAAGTATTACTTTGTTTCCATTTAAACATCGTGGCTTTGATGAGTGTTTCCACCTCCGTTTGGGTTGTTTTTAAAGGAAATCTAACCAAAAAGACTTTGATTACGCACATGTAAGTTATTGCGAGGACATTTCGTATCAAAAATCCAGGGACAGACATATATAGTCAAAAATCTTCGTCGAATTTCTATTTTTTCAAAAAGGACTGACACTATTAATAATGCGAGATATAAAACATGAATGAAATGAAGAAAAATGCGATCTTTACCGATTATTTCATATCGAAAATCATGTTGGAAATTGATAAATTTTTCCAGGGACAAGAGAAAATGGTCATTTTCCGGTACAAAAGTGCAAAATTTTCAGAAACATTCCATCTGCCAGGCCAAATAAACTGTCTCTATTGTTGGTAGTGATGGTCGTTACACTGTGTAACTGAAATGACATGTTTATGAAAAGCCATTTCTGAGAAAATGAGCCAGGACAGCGATTTCCACGAAATAAAATATTGGCTCATATATATATATATATATATATATCATAGGGAGAAAAGGAGAAAATGACAACGATAAAATAAGCAAATTACCTTCAATCAGTTCATCCCAATAATTATGATCCTGTTATTCACAGACACTGGCTGTCAATCTGAGCCCTCCCATCTCCAATATATCACAAAAGAGTTGATGATACAGGCTTCATTTGGTATTGTAGTATGCATGGAAGCATACCAACCTTCAAAGTCCTCGCAGATTCGATGATTAAATACTCTCTATTCATTCACCTATTTTTCTCGCAGATTTGATGACTGAATACTCCCTTTCAATCTTCATGTATGTCCTTTAGTGTTCATTCACACATATTTGTTGCAGGCTTCATTATTTTCTTTCAATATTCATTGACATGATTCGATGGAAGCAGCATATTACCATCTTTTCTCATGTCTTATTACAGGTTTTGATTCAGGCATACCATCTCTAAAATCCTGTTTCGTTCATCATTCAGTGTCCATTCAATGTTCTATTCATTTGAATGGTCTAATGCAGGAATACAGTTTTCCATGTCCTGTCCCTGATTCCATAGCATTCTGCCAGTCCAGTGTCTATCATTTATTTCCCAGGATTCCTAATCATTCACACCTTGCAATGTTGCTGAAGCATACAGCCATTCAACATCCATTCACAGATTTGATGGAGACATACCATATTTCCATATCCACCCACAAATTTGATGGTGGCATAATCATCATATTTCATTGACAGTTTAACATGTCTGTCACCAGTCCATACATCTCCACATGTAACCTGAAAAATAAAGATTAAGATTGCTTAACCCTTTACCAAACGGCAAACAAAATAATAGAAGTTAAAAGAACAAAATATGTTACATGTATTTAGAAAAGAAAACATTGACACAAAAGGAGAAAATGCTGTTCATCAACATTTTCTTCTTCTGACTTTAATATTTTCATAAGCTTTTCCTATCAGGGATGTCAAAAGTAGCTCTTGCTGGGGAAAGATTTTATTGGTCTCGGTCTGAAATTCTGTGTCTATGGCATAATTCAAATACTTCATTTCTCAATCAAGTCACAATCTAAACGACAATCTGGTTGAATGGCTAGACAAAATAAATTTGAGCCAAACTTCAGAATATAATCACGGTGGATAATTATGTCATACAACAATTTCAGAAATCTTCAATAATTTTGTTAATACAGGACCAATTCGAATTTGGCTTGAAACAGAGAAGGTCGACAGATATCACACATTAGATGGGCATGGTGATTTTTTGAAATATCAGCTGATTAAACTTTTGGTTGATCTTCAAGACTTCAATAACTTTTTTATCAGCTGATTTTTCATAAATCCAACACGCCCAGCTTATTCATTGCATTTTCCAACCTTCTCTACTTCAAACCGATTTTAAATTGGTCAAGTATTAACAAATATATTGATGATTTTCTGAAACTCTGAGTCAAGTGATTATCCACTGTGATAATGTCTTTTACCTTTTCACGGACAACAGAATGTTTAAAGAAGATAAAGATTTAGCCATTTCCCAGTTGACAAGATTTTCGGCTGGTCAATAATCGTAAGCTGTTTAAAGTATCAGAATAAATGATACATGTATAAATATGAAGGATATGCTCAATTTTTATTCTATATCTATTCATCTTATTAGAGTACACTATTGTTAGTGCATCAAATATGTTTCGAAAATGACTAGAACTATGTTTAAGGTTTACAGACCCTGAAAAAAATCTATATTTTCTAGCCATACGAAATGCATCAAATTTCACACACTTGTATATACACTTCACATAAGTTGATTCACCGTGCCGGATTTCAAGATTATGCTTCAAGAAAAAAATGATTTACAAATATTATTTTACTCTATATTCATATGCAAGGGAGGTAATTTTTAACATTTTTGTCAAATATATTCATATTAAGTTCATTTAGTATGCATAAATTCAAAATTCTAAACCGTTCAAAATGATCATGTTTGTATTTGGAATGGAAATGTAACACAGCTTTGGAATTATTTGCACTTTTCAAAATTTCGACTCTGGCTCTTTGGTGCTTTTGAGGGGTCGGATACCTTAATTGGGCAGGCAGTACGTGACACACAAGAATCAGTTCCTAAAATAAAAGATAGGGAAAAAGACCGTAAGTTTAAATTTAGTACCACAAATATTTCTCAAGTTGCCAATCATCATTGCAGTAATTAATTGGTTCATAAATGACAAAATTTTAGACTTATGTAGTCCAGTGCAAAGATGCAGCAAATCAGCGCGTTACAGAGCAAAGTGCTTATATAAAGAATGGGTTTGAGTTTATTGGGGGTTTACGCCGTTTTCAACTACCAGGGTCATATCGCGGCGGCTGGAGCACCTAACCGTGGGTTCCTAGTATTTCTCGCACCAGTACAACCACAATATCCAAACCGAGCCTCCAGCTGCTCTCTCACATAGATGATTCACACCCATTGGTGAGAGACAAATGACTTTTGTCAAATATCAGAATGGATACTGGCCGAGCCGGGGTTCGAACTCGAGACCCCTGGATTGACAGACTCCGACGTAACCGACTGAGCTATCCGGGCTCGGCTATATAAAGAATGGAGCAGCATTTTCTCTAATCAGCATTTTCTCTTTAAGTTTTCCCAAGCTACCAAAAGTTGGCAATTTGGAAATCTTAAAACCAGTCATTACTTGGTAAAATGTTAACAGGAAAGGCAAGCAGCACAGTAGCACAAAAATCAATTCCTGAAGACCGCAAGTCCAAATTCAGTAGCAAAAACATCTGTCATTTTGTCAATTAGCGTTGCTGTAATTAAATGCTGTAATCCATTAGTGCACAATAATCTCTTTAACCCATTACCCTGCAGACAACAAAATTTTAGATTGCTCCAATTTCAAAGATGTTGCAGACGACAATTTCACCTTTTTTTGTCTTTCTGGGCACAGAAACCATTGTGAGAAATGAAGAAATTGCTTATCACAAGCAATTTCTTCATTTCTCACAATGTTTTCCTTAGACTGTTTCTTGTGGGGCAGCAAAAGGTGTCATCATTACAATATAAGTGATATTCACTCTGGAAATTCAATATATCTTTTTGCTACAGTATTTCAAAGGGGCACATAAACATAAACATTTTGTCATCTATCATTTTAGCATTGCAGTAATTAAATGTTGTAACCCATTAGTGCGCAACTATCTCTTTAATTGATATCAACTCTGGAAATTCCATATTTCTTTTTCCTGCTATATTTCAAAGGGACAAACACAGGATTCTTAAGTAGACCATCGCAAGTCCAAATATAGCAACATAAACATTTTTCATCTATCATTCAGCATTGCACTAATTAAATGCTGTAACCAATTAGTGCACAATGATCTCGTATAATTGATATCCACTCGAGAAAATCAATTCTTACAATATTCCTTTTTTACGACAGTATTACAAAAGAACACAAGATAGGAAGGTAAACCAAAATTCCAAATTTAGCAACATAAACATAAATGTTTGTCATCCATCAATTAGCATTGCAGTAATGAAATGTTGTAATCCATTAGTGCACAATGATTGCAACAATTGATAATCCAGCATAGAAATCAATTCTTACAATGTCCTTTTCCATATCGTAGAATCAATCATGTGACACGAAAATTGGAGAAAATCTTTAATAAATCTTTTTATATATTATGACTGATAGGAAAAGGTTTTAACCCTTTCCCAAACAAGACCTTGTTTTGACATCCCTAATAGAATCGGCTTGGGAAAACATTGAAACAAAGGAAGAAACTGCTGATAACCAGCAGTTTCTCCTTTTGTCTCAATGTTTTCTGTACAATATTTCGCACAAATCTTATCTTTATCAACACTTATTTTGTCGTTTGTTGTAGCTTTTAAATTAAACCACCCTAATTTTTTCTCATTTGGGAAAGGGTTAAAGCAGAGAAGCTGAAAATACACAGAGATTTTGATGGATAGAAAAAGTTTAGTCAAAATTTACTAGGTCATTAATAACTTTTAAATCAGCTGATTTATAAAAGATCTTTGCTTGGGTGCTGAAGAAACCACATGAACATTACAATTTTCAAGAGCTGTCTCTATTAGAATCTCAAAACCAAAAAATGTTTGGGAACGGGCTAAGTTCTCCTTAACCTTTTCCCAAACAAGTTAAATACCTCAGGTTTTGACATCTCTAATGGAAAGAGTTAAGGAAAACTTTGAGACGAAAGAAGAAAATGCTGAAATTCAGCATTTTCTCCTTTTGCCTCAATATTTTCTTTGCTACATTTCACAAAAAAATCCTATCTTTATCAGTATAAATTCTGTCATCTGAAGTTGCATTCAAATTGGACAACCCAAAAATGTCAGTTTTGTGGAGGGTTACCAACTTACTCTGGGAAAAAATTACTATCTACTTATTCATTTATTTATTCTGAACCCTCATTTCCCACATCGTGATAATTTAGTTTTAGCACCTTCACAACGGGTGCTAAAATGATGAAGACTCTTGATAAACGGTTACCATGGTAACCAATCATTGATTCTTTGTTATGAAATATTTCATATACTTCATATCAAAGACTTAGATCTAGGTACGAATAGGGTACTGTGGTATGTTGTTAAGTCCATTATATGGAATCATGTTCACTCTTTCTATTACAAGGTAGCAAAGTTTCATACAAGTCCAAATCCAATGAACTGATGAATATCTCAGAAATAAAACAATTCAATTCTCATATGCTAGAAAATATTTGTAGCTGGTTGTAGTAAAAGGGGCGCGGGTACGTATACTATCTGACATGATACACACTAGCTTTTATAGCGACATCGTAGAGTGTTTACTTAGGGACAGTGACTTAGTCTTGGGTTTGAATCCCGTCAGGAGTTTTGCGGGTTACATAATTAAGAGAAAAAGGAAAACTTCTCACTGCAAAAATTAACATCAGCTTGTACATAAATCGTATTGTTTGCAGCAGCTATCAAAGGGCAACAGTTCAATGTTTTGCTGTTTTGGAAAGGTTAAGCCTTTCCCAAACAAGACCTGGTTTTGATATCCCTTAGACTTTGGAAAACATTGAGACAAAAGAAGAAAATGATGACCAGCATTTTCTCCTTTTGCCTCAATATATCTGGTGCTATTTTCTGTATTTTGTACACAAATCCTATTCTAATCAACTTCCATTACATTATTAATTGTAGTAGCTTTCAAATTCGATCAGTCTAAATTTTTGCCTTTCCACAAATATTAACCCATTACTGCATGGTGGCGCCTTTTGACTCCCTCACAAGAAAAGGCTTGGGAAAACATTTTGGAAAATGAAGAAATTGCTTGTCACAAGCAATTTCTTCATTTCCCACAATGTTTTCTACCCCAAAAGTTAAAAAAATAATAATTTTATTCATTTTAAATTGTAGTCTGCATCATCTTTGAATTTGGTACAGTCCAAAATTTTGCCGTCTGGTAATGGGTTAAAGACCATGTGGGGTAAAGTCTATTTACACTCCTCTTTTAGTATCTAATTGAAATTTGCCTCGACATTAAAGTCAATACCAGTATCAGCTTTTTCCCAGAATAACACTCTTCCAAACAAGACCTGGTTTTGACATCCACAAGCTTGATTTTATTGGGGTTTTACGCCGTTTTCAACTGCAAGGGTCATATCATGGCCGCTGGAGCACCTACCCATGGATTCTTGTTGTTTCTCAAACCAGTACTTCTACAACACCCTTACCGAGCCTCCAGCTGCTGGCCCACTTAGGTTAACAATTTCAAACCCATTGGTGGGTGACAATTTTGTCAGAAAGGGTATTTGCCGCGGCCGGGTATCGAACCCGGGAGAGGCAGATGCGCTACCAACTGCGCTAAGGCTGCGGCTCTTGACATCCATGAAAAAAGAAACCATGGAAAGAACATTAAAAGAAAAGAAGAAAATGCTGATAACCATCCTTTACTTCATTTGTCTGAATAGTTTCTATATTCTAACCTACAATTTGATGACTTAAAGACATTTGCAACCCATTTCAAGCAGAACAGCCTCTTTGTACCTTACAAAAGCTCTTTTTATTGACGACGAGAAAAATGTTTTGGAAGGTGTTAAAGGGGCCCATTCTAGGTTTTTATGCTTCCGAACTGTTCGGGAACTCATATTTGTGCATGGAAAAACAATTTGCAATGTATAAAAACCTCAAACACGGCGAATAACCACCTTTCCTTTGCTATTGATCAATCCTTTACAAGCGTGTTTACACATTCTATTTTTACTTCAAAACGAGACAAGGTCAAGGTCAACGAGACACACCTCCGCGGTATTAACACACCGTACAACCGGCTGTGTCGATGACTGTGACCTTATTTGCGAGGGATACATGGAAATGTTTATTTTGTATAAACACTGAACATTTACGAGGGTCATCCAATAATAAGAGAGACTGTTGGCATATCTCAAAAACTGTCTGACAGAATTTAATGAAACTTGGCACATACATAGCCCATCATATTAGCTATAGAAAAATTGCGCCAAATATTGTTACCTTGTGACGTCACATTTATGACGTCACTTCCTGTGACACAAACAATTGTAACGTGGACGCGTCTCATGCGGCTTGGCGGTAGACAAAAAAATACGTGTATAAAAATTACATAATATTAGCGCAATAACGGGACGGAGCTATTTCAAACCTTGCTAAAATGTTTTTGGACAAAGATTTGTCATAGACAGCTGTTTTCTAGTGGGTCGCAAAGTGTAGGGACAAAAGGATTAGTGTACGGAAGCAACCCAGCTTTCGTCGGTAAATAAAAGCGAAAAATGAAGGAAAATATCCAAAAATGATGATTTTTGTCTATGTAAATCAGTGCATATTATCTGCAAATGGGTCCTATCTTGGAAAACAGCCAATGTATAGTATTGTTGTATATTTCTGATGGCTATCTTGAGACTTGCCTTTTACCAAAAGCTACCAAAGCTGTCTAAACGTACAACATTTATTTTGCACGACAACGTCATCTGTCAAAAGGCGGGTAGGGTGACGTCACTTTTGACGCTCTATAATGGCAACATTTTACCGAAATCCAACAATTTTCTGCACATAAGTCCTCCAGACCATAATTACTGTTCTAAGTGAAAAGAATCACTGCAATTTGTGAGTTTTGAGGATTTAAATGCATTGAAAGTAGACGTGGCCAGTCAAATATGACGCATTAGCACTGGTTGCCTAGCAACCAGAATTAGAAGACTTTCCCACTGATTGAATTGTGTCGTTAAAAAGGGAAGGTCGTATATTGAAGGAATATAGGAACATTGAAAGAATAGAAGTCAAGATATTTCTGCAATAGGAACAGTCTCACTATTTATTGGATGACCCACGTATACGCGTATTTATCAACTGTAGAAAAGATCCTTTCGTTAATTTATAAAAGTTAATGTGAAAGATCAATTAAAATGCAAGGCAAAATACAAGGATGATCTTTGCAGAAGTGACACGGGCAGATCCAAAGCAGTACATTCATTCAAGGGAGATAACTGAAATACCAATAAAGCATTCCAAGGGAGATCATCACATTACAAAAATACAAACTCATCTGGACTGAAGGAACCATAACCTCATGGAATAGGGAACGATTTTATCCAAGGTACCGCAACTTAATTTTGGACAAACAATTACTAACTAAGTATTTCCATGGGTGTTGTTATGAAATATCGTAACTATGGCTTAATAATTCAAGCCATATTATTGTTTGACCATATTGAACTGAGACTCCTTGCATATTCCATTAATATTCGGGTCTTTCCGTATTTTCAACATCGGGACTATAATCTGTATAAGTACTGTTATACACTTCGCAATTTCCACCGAATACCAGTGGCCTAGTGTGTAAGGCGACTTTCCAGTAAACCATGTGTCCGTGGTTCAAATCTCGGTAGCGCTTTTGTTTAAATATTTTTACTTTCAACATTTATTTCTTTTTTTTTCAAATGCATGCATACATTTTGTAAACCTCAATCAGTTCACTTGAATCCTTTCACTTTAAGTAGTCATTCAAGAAATGTCGAAACCGTTTAGATACTGGTAATATAAAAACGTGTTTGCTGATGTTGCAACTTTTTTTAGACAACTTGGGGACCCAGAACCCTTTTCCTCGCTCAACCATCAATACAATTGGAGTAAGCAGGGTCAATGTCTTTTTGATTCGAGAGAAGCTGCGAGAGACCAACACATCATCAACGTTCAAGGGAAGATTATAAATGATAAATGAACGAATAAAGATTTTGATAAAAAAGGGAAAAGATATTCAGATAACTATAATTATTGTGAAAATTGGAAAAAAAATGAGTTTTTCATCAACCAAAAAATTAATACATTAATTAAGTATTCCATTTCATAGGAAAAAAGAAAGAAAAAAGCTTAACAAAAGTTTCATCAGTAAAATGCTGGGTTCGATCTTGAGTCTCTGTAGGTTAAAGTCCAGCGTCTTTCCACTACGCTAGTTCTTTGTTCAGTGAGATCATGCAGAAATAAAGTTAACATTTTTCACAGCGCAGGGTATAAATACGCGGAAACGATCGAATACGCCGATGAATGCCGGAATACGCTTACGGAAAACGATGAGTCTCAGGTAAATTTGGTCAAACAATACAAGATTTTATAACAACTCCGACGACTTATTCAAACATAACTGTAAATCAAGTCTATTTTTAGCACAGAATTCATTGATATTCCTAACCCAGTGCCACATAATGATGCCTTAAAGGCTTTTGACACCCCCAAAAGACAAGAATTTGGAAAACATCAAGGTAAATGAAAAAATTGCTTGTGACAAGCAATTCCTTCATTTCCCACATTTTTTTCTATTGAAAAAGACCGCAAACATTTATATTTCATTCACTTACATTTGTCATCTGCCAAATCTTTAAATCTGGACCACTCTTTAATATTGCCATCTGGCAATGGGTTAACTTTCATAAAAGTATCAGACTTTCTCAATCTCATGTCCAGTGAGTAGCCATAGGCCAATGTGAAGCCAAGATCAACCTACCTACCAGGGATGGAACTCTGAAAATCTTAATATTGAAGCTGACGCTTAATCTGAGTCTTCTCCGATGTAAAATCGCCTTTTGATATTTTGATTTTTCGCTATTTAGCGAAAAATCAAAATATCACAGAGCAAATTTACATCCGAGAAGACTTGGATTAGCTGACGCCCTGCTTTCAACTACAGACTCCATTTAATTATTTGGACCCATTTCTGACATCACTAAAGAGTTCAACATTAACGTTTTTGCTTGCCAGACAGTCGGTCATGTTGCTGCCAGAGCCGCCGCTATGGCGCATACTCACTTGTGAGGTCCCAGGTTTGATCCCCGGTTGCAGCAAAAATCCTTTCAGACAAAATTGTCTGCCAACAATGGTTTGATATTATCAAAATACTGTGGACAAGCAGCTGGAGGCTTGGTTAGGATGTTGAGGTGGTACTGATATGAGAAACGACATTAATCCATGGTTAGGTGCTCCACAGCCATGTGACCAAAGCACTTAGCAGTTGAAAACGGCATTAGTAGTTGGAAACGGCATTAAACCCCAATCAGAGGCAGATCCAGAGGGGGTTTGGGGGTTTAACCCATTACCAAATGGCAAAATTTTAAGCTTATCCAAGTTCAAAGATGTTGCAGATGACAATTTCAAGTGAATGGAATTTTAAGGTTTTTGGAATTTCTGGGTAGAAATTATTGTGGGAAATGAAGAAATTGCTTGTCACAAGCAATTTCTTCATTTTCCACAACGTTTTCTAAAGCTATTTCTACTAGGGGCTTCAAAAGGCGTCATTGTGTGGGAATGGCTTAAATGTACCCCCTCTGTAGCCTGATTATTTCATTTTCATGCAGAAATTCAGTCAAAGTTTGGCATTAATGGGAAAACGAACCCCCATATTTGTATGTTCGAACCCCATCACAGATATCCTGGATCCGCTGCTGCCAATAAATAAAATCAAATTGTTGCTGCCAGTCAAAGCCAGATGCATAAGACAGTGGCAGATCCAGAGGGGGTTCGGGGGGGGGGGGGGGGTCAAACTAACCCCCCTCTGTAGCCAAATTATTTCATTTTCATGCAGAAATTGTGTCAAAATTGTGTGACACCAGTAAAACGAACCCCCCTCTGGGTAAAAAGTAAAAACGAACCCCCTTCACAGAAATCCTGGATCCGCCGCTGATAAGATGCTATTGTTTTGGTGTGTTATCAACTGTGTGCTCAGTATCAGTAAAGACTTCATTGGATTAACCCATTACCAAACGGCATAAGTTTGGACTATTCCAAATTCAAAGATGTTGCAGAAAACAATTAAAACTGAATGAAACTTTACATTTCTATATCTTTTTGTGTAGAAAATATTGTGGGAAATGAAGAAATTGCTTGTCACAAGCAATTTCTTCATATTCCACAATGTTTTCTTAAGCCATTGTGTAATTGTTTTCTTAAGCCATTGTGTAATAGAGTGTCTATAGGCGTCACTGTGTTGTAAGGGTTAACTGGTTTTGACGTCCCTAATAGATAAGGCTTGGGAAAACATTGAGGCAAAAGAAGAAACTGCTGATAAACAGCAGTTTCTCCTTTTGCCTCAATATTTTCTTTACTGTATTTTTAACCAAATCCTTTCTTCATCAACACCTATTTTGTCGTCTGCAGAAGCTTTCAAATTGGACCAGACTAAAGTTTTGTCGTTTGGTAATGGATTAAGCTGAATCACAACAGTGACACAGTTAACCCAAGACCTGCTTTTGATGTTTCTTACTGAAAAGACTTGGGAAAACATTGAGGCAAAATATTTTCTCAGCTAAATTGTCACACACAAATTCTCTGATGATTAACATCTATTTTGTCATGTACAGCAGCTTTGGAATTGGACCACCCTAAAATTTTGTTGTTTGGGAAAGGGTTAAACCATTCCCATATAATGATGCATTTCACTAACTGAAAAGAGAAAGGCTTTGGAAAACAAAATAGGAAATGTAGAAATTGCTTGTGACAAGCAATTTATTCATTTCCCACAATGTTTTCTACACAGAAAGACCAAACAATGTAATATATCATTCACATGAAATTGTTCTCTGCAACATCATTCAAATTTGGACCAGTCTAAATTTTTGCCATCTAGTATAAGTATTGGGATTTCTTTTTTTAAATATGACAGCGGTTTTCCTATAATGCTTTCTGTGCCTCCTCAAAACGGAGGCATTCCCAAAGCAAAAGGCTGTGTTCTCAATGCAATTTTTTTTTCAATTTTTCCCAATCTAATGAAACTGTTTAATTTCAATATTGAAAAATGAGTTTTTTGCTTACTTTTTTTTTGCACAAAATGAGCTATTTCCTGCTGTAAAAAATTCCCCAATATGACCAGACTCCTTTTCCAAAAATGCCTAGGAAAACCCTGTATGACCAAATCAATGTCATGATGAAAGTAGTCAATATAAGCGAAACAAGGTGTCAAACTGTCACAAGATACGCCCGTAACACTGCTTTATGTCGACAGGGGGAGCAGGTTGGTCCTAGCTATTATATTTTTCGAGATATGCCCTGGACAAAAATGAAGTATGAAAAATAACAAAGGGCAATAACTCAAAAAATAGGCCAGGTAGAATTATGGTTCTTGTGCACTGCACCCCCCTTTGATGAGATCTATACACCCATGAAGTTTCATGATCCTAGCTATCATACTTTTAGAGATATACTCCGGACAAGATTCTAGTATGAAAACAACAAAGGGAAATAACTCAAAAAATAGGTCAGGTAGAGTTATGGTTCTTGTGCACTACACTCCCCCTTGGTGAGATCTATACACCCATGAAGTTTCATGGTCCTAGCTATTATACTTTTAGAGATATACTCCGGACAAGATTCAAGTATGAAAAACAACAAAGGGCAACAACTCAAAAATAGGCCAGGTAGAGTTATGGTTCTTTTGCACTGCACTCCCCCTTGGCGAGATCTATACACCCATGAAGTTTCATGATCCTAGCTATTATACTTTTAGAGATATACTCCGGACAAGATTCAAGTACGAAAAACAACAAAGGGCAATAACTCAAAAAATAAGCCAGGTAGAGTTATGGTTCTTGTGCACTGCACTCCCCCTTGGTAAGATCTATACACCCATGAAGTTTCATGATCCTAGCTATTATACTTTTAGAGATATACTCCGGACAAGATTTAAGTACGAAAAACAACAAAGGGCAATAACTCAAAAAATAAGCCAGGTAGAGTTATGGTTTTGTGCACTGCACTCCTTAATGATGAGAAGAATATAACTGCCAAGTTTAAAGTCAATCGGACTTAAGGTGACCCCATAATACGTCCCGTCTTCGACGGGCGTATAAAAATCTATACAGCCAGTCATTCTTTCTATTTCCATAAAATCCTCCAATGTCTCTGCTTAGAACCGCCTGACAGCATTACTTATCAAACCCTACACCAGTAAATGCATCATCCCACCACCATATTATATTTACTGATGCATTCACAAAAGACCTACGGGAAGAGAGGCAGTGAGAAATTACTTCTGCAGTAAATATGAGAGGAAAAAGTGAACCGGATGTGGGACTAGAACCCACGACCCCGGATTACTAGTCGGACGCTCTAACCACTGTGCTAGCCGAGCACCTGGTCGTATTTCTACTCAATGTCACTACACCTCACTGCTACCCATTCAAACAGCTGGCCAGTGATTTTTTTACCTGCGCATCCTGCAACTTTTACTCATAATTTGGTCTCTGGGATGCAAAGTTTTAATTCTAGCGAGTCCCAGGATGCAACAATTTTTACAGATTTCCTATTAAAAATAGTGTATTGGACTCACTAAGCTAGTACCTGGACTCATTGATATGGAATCTAGCGAGTCCCCAGGACTCACAGTCTTTAAATTGTAAAAAAATCACTGTGAGGCGTTGACAATTGTCTTGCCCTCCGGGTTTCAAGTCGAGTGCACTAATAACTGCGCCACCGAGCAGTATATAAAATCAGTGTTGCCAATAAAAAGAGGGTTTCTAAGATGTTCTAACATATTTTTTTAATAAGAAACTGGGGCCGATAACAGGCCCCTTCCCCTCAAAAAATTTCTCCCCTAAAGATGCATTTTCCTCCAACAAATCAATTTTTCCCTCTTAAATAAGTTATTAATTATTCATGCAAAAATGTTATATCTTTGCTTAGAATGTGTTATCTGACTATTTAAATATTATATACTTGGTTTTTGTGTCTTGGATTTCATTTCTATATCCTTTTATGATAAAACTTAGAAAATCTATATCGAAAAATTGAGCAATAAATATTCCCCTAGGCCTAGAGTCATATTTTCCCCCAAATTTAGGGCCCCAGGCCCCTCCCCCTATCCTTAAAAAAAGCCCTGTCTAATGATTGGTATTTGATTCCTAACCCTGTTGTGAATACTTGTTTGATCTGTAGTAATGTTGGGTAGAATCATGACAATGTGCCCTGCTAGCTCAGCGGTTAGAGCGTCCAACTAGTAATGCAGGGGTCGTGGGTTCGAGGGCTCCCACTTCAGGTGTACTTTTTCTCCTCTAATTCTAAGGTGATTACTGATTAGGTGACGATTTCAATGATTACCAAAAATATAGGGTCCTACAAACAACTGCAGTTTGAAAAGACGTTACCCCTCTTAGCCTGGGAACATGCGTACTTGCGGTACTTATCGCAAAAATATGTAAACCGGAAAGCCATCAACAAAATCACAAAAAAATCTTTTTATATTTTTTAACTCTAAATGTCACGCATCATTCTGTAAAACAACTAAGATGCTCCGTTTATTTCTGATTTGACAGTAACGGATTCATTCATGCAAGGCGCATTGCCGCCTTCTTGGATTTGTGTTATGGGATCTCGCGTTATTTGTTTATTTTTTCGTGGCGGGAAGCGCGAGCTCATGTCACGTGATCAAAATATTGACAACTTTTTTGTCAATGCCAGACGAGCCTAGATCTGTCAAAATCGCACGGATTTTTATTGATTATATGCCATGGAAAATGTGTTCTAATTTACCAGGGTACAATAGCCTTTTGGATAGGCAGGTGCAGCTTCTATTGATTTGCATATGGACACTTTTTCTCACTGATAACTGACTTTTAGACGGATCTTTTTTTAAAATAGTCGCGATCAGTGAAGCGTGGACTTGTACGTCAGAGGTTATCCCGGGAAAACACCCGATAGTATGCGTGGCCTTTTGTTTTTCTTGCAAAGTACCGTTTACCGCGAGATCCCATGTACCGCGAGTACACATGAAGCGAGTATATCTGCAGCTCTGTAACATGGAAGGTTATTGACAAAATTATGAAAATATCGATGTGGCAGCAAGACGTCCGACGCTGCTTTGTTTTCAGTGGAACGACCATGCATCCACCTTTTTGATGTTACAGTTGACTGTGCTGTGTCGTTGTAATCGCGATTCAGTCGATCAACCCTCACTTCAGCTCTATAGAATCAGTCGGGATGACGTCATAGCCTCACTTTCATTTTTTCATCGAGGGTACAACCTCGGTCTTTATCGTTACGGGATACCAACTTTGAGGCAGATTATTTCAAAAATCCATCGTTAAAATTCATAAACAAAACTCTTTCTTTAAAGAATGTGATTTGAACTTTCTAACTACCAACGCATTTTTAATAATCAGGCGTAGTCGTCGAGATATTAATGCTGAAAGTTGGTTATGCTTCAACGAAAAAGACCGAAGCTTTCACCTCCACCGAATGAGTGCAGGTCCGCTGACGACGTTTTTGATTGGCTGAAAGAATTGTGCCGACCGGGTCAATGTCATGATTTTCTTGGAATATTTGTTTGCACGTTTATTTTTGTTGCCACTTCAATGCTGGTACCCGTTTAAGTACAGAAGTGCCGGGATCCAATACCTCTGGCGGAGCCGTGTAATAAACAGAAATCGTAAAATTTATCATGGTACTATGGTGACTTGTAGATGCCACAAATAAACGAGTCACAATTAGAGCTGGTACAATCGTTGTAGATAATATAAACTGGTACCCCCGTCGTCTCTCTGTAAGACAACGGTAGTCTGGTTCCCGTACCTGAAATCTACTATGAATATAACGTAGTGTATTAGAGGCGGGAACCAGACTAAGACAACGGGTGCGGGACGAATTTTTCTGTGATCTGATTGGTTGATTTAATTATCAATGTATTTTTCACGACAAGTAAAGTCGTACAACACCGGAAATAATTTCCCATCATGCTTTTCAAAATGACAAAAAATATTTTGTCGTCTGCTGCAACTTTCAATCTTGTTCCAAGACGATGAAGTCAAGTGAAAATTAATGTCACGAATGCCGCAAAGACTGCGTAGTGAATGGGTTCAGAACGACAATGTGCCTTATATAATGGGTTAATGGCCAATATTTCTTTTTTAAATAATATTTTATAGATCTAGATAGTCTAGATCTAGATCTATGTTTTTTCTTTCTTTTTTTTTTTTTTTTTTTTTTTTTTTTTTTTTTTTTTTTTAAAGAAAAGTGGAAAGAAAAGAAGACCTTTTTCTGGGAACTTTATTAGATCTAGATCTAGAATTTTTTAAAACTGTTTGGAAAAGGGTTTCAATCCATTACCTACAACACAACGACGCATTTCGATATCCCAGAAGATAAAGACCGCGTAAAACATTTTGGAAGTAGATCTAATTTCTTCGTTTCCAAAAATGTTTTTTACTTAAAAAAAAAAAACATTTTTATGCTATAAAACACACACTTTACTCTTTTGATAGCAATGTATTTTTTCGTCTGCTACTCCAGTGTGGAGTTGAAAAGAGCCAAAGTCTGGGAATGGGTTAAGGGCAATAAAACCGATCTGATCCTTTGTCATACTGTATGTCTTTGATGTACTGTAACAGAGTGTGTCCAATAATCAGATAAACAATTAAATTTAAAAAGTAGTTTATTAGTTTAACATATGTTTATCCCTTAACACTGAAGTGTGAACACATATTTTGTCCTTAATACCACTTCGAGATAATTTTAATACAACCAACCTATTATCCCCAGCTCAGAATCTCATTAAGCGATTCTTTTCCATCTTGAAGTCAAACGCTTTTGATGAAATTAAGATTAAAAAAGAAAGAAAAAAAAAGTTTTAAGAATCGTTTATTAATGTGTGTTGATACACAAAAATAGATGTTTTAGAAAAGGTAGAAAAGATGTCCAGAACATTTTGTGTGTAAATTGAAAGGTGGACGGACGTTTTGGCCACGGACGTTTTGGCCAGGACGTTTTGGCCAGGACGTTTTGGCCACGGACGTTTTGGCCACAATATTTAACAAGGTAGGAACTTTTGGCCAAAAAAATAAAATTAAGGAAAAAGGATTTGAACCAATTAGATTTACATGATATAATGTTTTCTTGTAATTGCACTTTTAAAAGTTGACATTAGTTCATTATGAAGAAAAAATAATAATAAATGGTCTCAATTATTAATATTTCAATCTAATTTATATTTGGCCAAAAGGTCCTACCTTGAAATATTTTGTTGCCAAAACGTCCGTGGCCAAAACGTCCTGGCCAAATCGTCCTGGTCAAAACGTCCGTGGCCAAAACGTCCTACATTCAATTTGAAAACAACAATTTAATCAAGTCTTATTCTTACTTGTGATGTTTTGAAGACATTATAGAAAAAAATGCTTCACATTTCCTCTCTCCTGTCTACAAGGAAAATTTGATACAAAACTACCATTAATGAGATTTTTTTCTTTTAACCCATTACTACACAGTGACTCTTTTTGACGCCTCTAAAGCTGAGGGTTTGGGAAAACATTGTGGAAAATGAAGAAATTGCTTGTGACAAGCTATCTCTTCATTTCCTACAATGTTTTCCAGACAAAAAACACATAAAAATGTAAAATTCCATGCAATTGATATATATTGTCGTCTGTAATACCTTTGAATTTTGATAAGTCTAAAATTTTGCCGTTTGGTAATGGGTTAATTGCGTCCGCAACGTGTTATATATCTCCCCCAAACCAGAAAAAAAAGATAGACTGATCTTATTTTAAAGCTGCTGCAGAGACAAAACTGCTGTTGATATGCTACAATTCGGTGTACAAGCTAGCGTGGAAAACATTGAGCCAAATGATATAGTGCTGATCATCAACATTTTCTTCCTTTGCTCAATGTTTTCCCAACCCCTGTGGAAGTCAATACCAGAACTTGTTTGGTAAAGAGTTAATTAACGCATTATCTTTATCGCAGGTCATTCAACCGTATCAGCTTAATATCTAGTTTTCGTCGGCTGCAAGCTTTCTTCAGCGTCTCCGAAACGCTTTACGTATTTATTCGTAGCGTCTGCCTAACCATGATCAAAATACGTCACTCTCGCCAAAAAATCAACCAATCAGATCCTCCGACAAAAAATATACAGAAAACCGTATATTTTTTTTGTACCGTTCCTGTCCCAATATGATCGATAGATCTGGGACAGGGAACCAGTCTATAGATAATAGTCACCCTATGCCAACCAAAAATCTTAAAGGGGGCCAGCTAGGCTGTCGAAAATGCAAATGGCACAATAATTACAATCCAGAAATGGTATGAAATTACCAACCTGAAGGGGTAGATCACTTATGTCCATTCTAAGCACTCATTAAGCTTTATAAAGTATTAAAATCCAAGTCAATTAGTAACGTGCGGGTTAGTTCATATTGTCCTTGTTTTTGTTTGTAACGGTTGCATATGCCCAACCTTCAAATATCAATTACGTCAGAGGTATGTCAACACACCATACAACCGGCAGCGTCGAAAGTCAGCGAAGACAGATTCGACATCCGATGTCATGTGCATGGTAGGTCAAATGAATTTACTTTTATAAATAAACGAAAGGATCGTTGGTATTCTATAGTTGATAAATTTTATACGCTAATAAATGTTCAGTGCTTGTACAAAATAAACCTTTCCATATATCCCTCGCAAATAAGGTCACAGTCATCGACACAGCCGGTTGTACGGTGTGTTAATCCCGCGGAGGTGTGTCTCGTTGACCTTGACCTCTTCTCGTTTTGAAGTAAAAATAGAATGTGTATACACGCTTGTAAAGGATTGATCTATAGCAAAGGAAAGATGGTTATTCGCCGTGATTGAGGTTTTTATGCATTGCATTTTTTTCCATGCACACAAATATGAGTTCCAGAACAGTTCGGAAGCATAAAAACCTATAATGGGCCCTTTTAACTATCTTATTCCTTTCTCCAAGACCCAAAACGATACTAACTCATTTTTCCATTGAACAGTAAAACATTGGAACGCTCTATCAATCAGTATCAAGTCCAGCCCTAGTCTCGGCATATTCTCCGAAAGACTAGCGGCAGTCAATCTTGTATAAACCACTATCTGCTTTTACTTTTTTTAAAATTGAAGCATACTGTCTTCTTTTACAATTTTAACCATGTAAAATAAGATCTTTTCTTTAACAGCTCTTTTACCGGTTATTAGCACACCTTCACCCAGTGATAATCGGCAATCGATTGTTGGGTTAAACAGTAGATGAAGATGTCACAAACTAACAATTTAGCAAAATAAACCAAGAAAAACTTTGGGAAAAAATAAGTCAAAAATAGAAAAAAAGATGTGAGAAATAAGACAGATTTTCGTGTTCGAAGGAATCCATTTCTTTTCAAGCCAAACAACACATCCCTAGAAGACTGCCACAAAAACGAATGTGAGAAAATACGTAACATAGAATTCTCTACAGATTAATTTGAAGATGCAGTGGGAAAATATAATAAAATTTTCATGTATTCATAAACCTAAACATATCGGGTTTATGCAAATGGCTATGTATGGATAGTATTGTATACATTCTTGGCAAAGAAAAAAAGCTGTTCAAATTGTCAATGTATTCCCCCAAAATTTTTAATTTATTTATTTTGTGACATAATATACATCAAATTCACTCCATTTGGTATGATGACATCATACCGTGGGAATATTTGAAAGCTGAGGGAGAGGCGTTACACTGATACATCAGTAAGTAATTCAATCAAATACTTTGTATTCAAATACATGTACAACAACTTATCAACGTTAATTAAAGTCTTTAAGGGATATAACCGTCATGGTAGGCCAGAATACATTTAAAACGTTAGCTTGAACTTTATTTAAATATAGCATGTTATTGCTAATTCTGCTAGCCGTAGCTCTGTGCTATTTTTTTTTACTTGGATTGACTTTCTATCTTTTTCTCCACGTCTGCTTCGTGGATAATTTTTCAAAACTATGTCGTTATTTTCTTTTCAAAATCTTATTTTTTAATTGATATGTAAGCCGACATTCTCATGTACTTGTGTAGACAACGAGTGCACTATATGAACACATTGTAAAGTGGTTTATAAATTCAAAGTGCAATTGCATGAAGAATGTGTTAATATTCACCAATGGCTTTTACCCCCTTACCTCTTTTAAAAAAGTGACATTTCAGAATTTTTTGTCATAAATTTTACTTTTATTTTTATCTGAAAGAGCATATTTCCTTATGAAAATTCCGAAAATTTCAAGCCAAAATATCGCGCCGTTTACGAGAAATTTATATTTTTGTATTAAAATTGAACAAATTGTTGTGGACAACAGTTCGGATTTATATGCAATTTATCGATTATGTCTCAACTATAAATGCATGTTTCTCGCTTATTGGCAACAAGTGAAAAAAAAACTAATAGTATCTATACTCATTAGAATAACCAATCTTGGCATCAAGACATACTTTAAAAATTGAAATTGGAATGAAATGCCCCTTTAAGGTTTACTACAGTTGGGCAGTACACTAGATAAATTAAAAAGATTCGTCAAAGCCAGATAGTATCTAAGATATAGTTAATTAATATAAACGCCTTGGACGTAGCCCGCATCAACTACATTGTTGACTGTCATATAGACAATTTTACTCCCGGGACATACATCAACATAAACGCGCTTCCCCCCATGCCTCTCTTTACCAAGAGCATGGCATAATGTAATTCTTAATGGTTAGAATGTTTAGGTAAGCAAATCAGCAAAATGATTTCCCATATATACAAAAAGTTAACTATATACAGCAATCCAGAGGATTACATACTCTTCTCACTTCAACTCTTCTTACATATATAAGAACATGTAAAATATCACCTTTATCACCTTTATCACCTTTATCATGCAATACATGAGTCATGAACAAAATACCATATATAAAAACAAATTCACAGCAGAGTTTCCACAAACGTATACCAAAAGAGACCCAACGAATACCGACTAATGAAGACCATTTTATTAACTTCAAAACCATTGGTTAAACAGATATTTTAATTGCGTTTATATTTCGCTGTTTTTCTTAAAAAAAACTTCTTAACTTCAAGTTTAAACAACTAATAGCTTTAAGTTTTTTTTAAGAACGGATGCAATTTCTTCGATAAAGTGCACTATAAACGTCCATTTAAGTGGTAACATGAGATAAACCAAGGAAATATCATGAACTTACCATACTTTATTCACGGATATATTCTATAAGTTGAGACTAGGTAACTATTTAAAGTGATGGAACGTAGCCCCAACTTTTTCCAACAGCCATGGGACAATAAAACTCAAATAAAATCTTCATTGTGAAGGCAAATAATTAAATATTTTTTCATCAGAATATCCCATAATGTACCTAAGCAAACAGAAAAAAAAAAACACCAGACAAACAAACAAAAAGTTTTTTTCCGCATAGTGATATTTTCTGTGAAACAGCCAAGTCGGTTGAAGATGACAAAAATCTTATTTAAGCGAGGGAACGCTTACCATACTTTAAGTAGTGAGTAATTCGATTCAAATGCGTCTTGCCTCAAAGTTTTTAGTATGGAAAAAGTTAAGATACAATACGTTTAATTGCTGCAATCAACAACTATTTTCGGTTATTTATTTTTCTTGTGGAATTTCCATGTAAGCGTACATAAAATAGATCTACTATATATTTGGGCAATTATCATACAGCACACAACTTTATATAAATCATAGAGATATATCAATTTTAGTTCTACGTCTCACAGGCAAGTTGCTAGCTCCGATCCATGTCTATTTTGTTCTGTTTCCAATCCATGTCATTACACGTTTCTTTTCAAAATATAACCAGATTAACATGACGATGCGGTTTAACGCCAACCCTAAGTACTGCAACACACGTTTTATTAATTAGGCGACACGGCGTCATAGAAATATTGTCTAAAAGGCATTTTTCATAATCTTTATGAAATCGCTCCGATCCAGATAACAAAAATTACTTTGACTTCCAATCACGCGGTTCGAATAAACTCAAAATTCTTAGAATTTGTGGTTAAAATCTTGTTCGCCGTTGGTCAGGCATTCTACGAGGACGGCTCTTGTCCAAGTTTTGTAAAGATACGACAAGTATAAGGAAAGTTATTAGCAAAAGTCTCACACGAAGCGAGCATTTTTATCCATTTCTCATCTAATCCTGATCGACTCATGACGTCACAAGTCACGTGGCTTGTACACCGTGCTTTCTAAACATTAGTTCAAATACATATGGTAAAAGAACCAAATTTTACCCTACTCATTATCATCGAAACAAGTCCAGAAAGTGGGTAATGGTAAAATTCAAGTTCACGGGCCATTTCCGAGTGTAAACACTATTGATATCGATACATACTGTGCAGCAACGAGTCAAATAAACTGGTACAGATAGCTCAATTAAATATTCTTTTTGGGATGTTGACCAATACCGGATCAAACTACTCTGAATGTGTTGACGTTGAAAAATGCATGAATCTACAGAACGTTCTCCAACAAGGTAATATAATTAAGCCCGACCATTTTCCGATCTCTAACGGTCCTACTGCTTATAGAAATCAACCCAGGAGCCATTATCAACTTAGCTGTTATTTTTGCCATGGCAATCTATTTCACAGGTGGCTATTGCGATTATGGTTGACTTGTTGGAATAACGTCACCCATGGACGTCTCGAATGTGACAAGTCGCAATCGTTTCCAAGTGTTGAAATTGTCTCAAAAGTGCCGTTTTGATGTTTCTGTCCACACCAAAACGGTAAGCGACCTCTTTATTGTTCATTATGGGACCTACTTCTGAAGCATGCATACAACGCACATAAACATGCTTGCAAGCTTGTGTAGATCTATGTCTTTCAAACCAACAAAATATTCTTTAAACTTAAGTATAACGCAAATAAATCACGAGGAAACATTTCAACAGAGTGGCTTTTGTACAAATACAAGTTATTAGGTTATTTGCAAACTTTGAATCCGTGTGGTCCTGACGGGCCACCATACTACTTCTTCACGTATTTTACCCCTTTTTGTGGCGATAAGATCATCAATCAATTTTGTTGCAGATTTAAACTCTTTTTTCTGTGATTTTAACATAATCTCATGATTTAAAAGTGGCATTTATGCTAAATGTATCCGATGTCGTTAATGTAAACAGCAGACGGATTATGACACCGTCTCTGTCTTGTCAGAACTGTCATTTGATTGGCTGTTATCTATGTGCTCAGCACGTGCCTTCTGCATGCACGTAACCATCGCAAGAAGCTGACCGCAATATTTTCACTGATCACGCGACGAATATTTCTAATTGATATCCGCCCTTGAACCTATGCTAATGCAAAAACCACGACGACTTGACCGACGAGCCCACTTTGTTATCATGGTAAGTTGTGACGTAAAATGTTGTAAAATTAGTTCGACCCCAGTCAACCGAATTATGCCAAAATTAGATTACAGGTCATCCAAAATTAGAACGCGGCGACAATGGTTTTGTTTCCACAAATTTAGGTTCGTGGATCAGCTGATTGGAGGTGTGTAAACATGATACTTTGATTCATTAGTGTAGATTCGTTTTACAGACGGTTCTAATTAGTTTTGTGTTCAGTTTTCACTGAAAATTTCAGGTCTACTGTAGACTAAGTGAGACTGAGAGATAATCTAGAATCTAAGAGATTGAATTAAAAATTTGTTTGATAATTTTATGGATTTGGATCATGCAGACCACTTGGTCTAAATCTAGATCAAATCAAGGTAAGTTGAGATATTATCACATAATTAAAAGAGGGGTCGGTGCTTATTTAGGCTACATTTAATCTGTTTATGTATAGACTCTCCAATCTATACTTGATAATTTTGTTATTTGCAAACAAAATCAATAATCGTATCTATGTCAGTATGTGTCAGTGCAAAATAATTGCAAGATTAGGCACTTACCAGGGCCATCATCAGCTTTAAGGCCGCGGCCATGGCGCAGTTGGACAGTGGCGGATCCAGAGGGGGTTCGGGGGGTTCAAACGAACCCCCCTCTGTAGCCAGATTATTTCTTTTTCATGCAGAAATTCAGTCACAATTGTGTAATACTAGGAAAACGAACCCCCCCCCCCCCCCCCCCCCCCCAGCCCCCCCTATTTGTATATTCGAACCTCCCTCACAGAAATCCTGGATCCGCTGCTGTTGGTGGTGCATCTGTCTCATTTGAGAGGTCCCGGGTTCAATACCCGGCAGTGGCAAATACCCTTACTGACAAAAATATCACCCATCAATGGTTTGACATCGTGAACTTATGACATGGGGGAGAAGCTGGAGGCTTGGTAAGGGTGTTGTGGAGTACTGGTATGTCTGCAACATCTTTGAATTTGGACCAATTTAGAATTTTGTCGTTTTGTAATGGGTTAACCCTTTCCCAAACAAGACCGGGTTTTGAAGTCCATACGAAAATAGGCCTGTGAAAACATTGAGACAAAAGAAGAAACTGCTGATAACCAGCAATTTCTCCTTTTGTCTCAATTTTTCCTATGTAATCTTGTACACAAATTCTACTGTTAACAAGATCTATCCCTTTTGTCGTCTGCATCAGCTTTCAAATTTGATCATCCTAATTTTCTCGGTTTGGAAAAAGGTTAAAAGAAAATCATGATTCTAGACCCTGACTCTTGAGTTTTGTTATTTATCTTTTCAGGCTGCTAGATAATCATTGAATAGACACGAAGCAATCACCATGACAGAATCCACAAGTGCGATCACCCAGTCATTGATAAAGGCAATCGAAGACGATGATGTTGCTGCCATTAAGAGCCTGTATAATTCCGAGTTTGATTTCAACAAGCCCGTGTATAATCACGATTCTGTGGAACATGGAACGATTCTCCCGTTAAGTTACGCTTGCGCTCGAGGAAGCATAAATGTGGTTAACTTTTTCATAGAAGTTGGTGTTGATATTAATATTCAGAGCACTGATGGAAAACTGCCGATACATTTCACTTGTGACTCGGACGAAAGATCGGAGGACAAGAAAGAAGAATGTAACCAAGCTCTTCAAGTGCTAATTGATATAAAGTGTGACTTAAATGTTATGGATAATATGGGTCGAACCCCATTGTTTCTAGCCTGTGAAGCGGATGACGTAAATGCGGTGAAAATATTAGTCGAGAATGGGTGTGACGTAAACATTCAGACTGTGTGTGGAGACTCTCCTATGAAAGTTTCATGTCGTAATGCTAAATATTGGTCCTATTGGCATGGTAGAGATACCAACTTTTCTGGTCAGAAAGTTAACCCATTCAATTACCCGCCAATTCAGATTACCAAGCTGCTGCTACAGGCGAACGCTGACTTATCTGAAGCTACATTACTGCCGACCGCTGTCCAGCTTGGAGATAGCCAGCTTGTAGAGGAGTTGTTAGATCTAGGGATGGATATCAACATGCTGGACGACAACATGTGCACCCCGCTCGGGATCGCGTGCTCGTCAAACCACGTCAGCCCACAGCTGGTGCGATTACTCCTAGACAGAGGTGCCGATGTCAATAAAGGGGGAGGTTGGAAGAAACAGAAGCCTCTTATATTCGCTTATGTTCACAACTCTATAGAGAAACTCAAACTTTTGTTGTCGTACGGTGCCAAAATGACAGCTGAGGAAATGACGGAACTTGTTTCATTGACACTTTCAAAATCAATCCTTGAAAATCCTGAAGTTATAGGTCCTAATAGCAAAGAGTTGTTGTCCTGGAGGCTGTTAATGGCTCATGGATTTTACCCCGTCGTTCAAGGCACTGAACTGTATTCAAAAGTGCATCAATTAAGCATGTGCAGTAGTTATGACAAAATTTCACCGTGGATTCACAGTTTGCTGTATCCACTTAGGTCACTGAAAGAGGCTTGCAGAATTACGATTCGTCGAAACATGCAAGTTAGCATTGACTCGAATATTAGTAAACTGCCTGTTCCAGATAGCATTAGGACTTTCTTAAAAGTGAATGAAATTCACAGCAATGAAACTTGAAAAGTTAGTGTAGAATTTAGTACAAAGTGCTATGTTTACTAATTGTTTATAATAGATATTGTGAACCTTTTTCTTTCAAAATGAAAATATTTTGGACTGGTCAGAAATAAATAGTGTTGGCATGATCACTAAAGGACAAAGTCATAATGTGTCAAAAAGCAAGATTTTTATGCGGTATATATACGGTATATATCAGGGTTCAACACTAAGGCACGTCCGACAGACATTCACTGCCTGTTGCTTGGTCAGGGCTAGTAAGACCTGCAAGCTGCTAGCCTGACTGGTCGTCCTAACTTCAAATCTAAAATTCACTTTCGCCGTAATTGAAATGGAGGATACTTTGAAAAATAAGAACTTACTTTGAAAATAATTTATATGAAATTTTTAACTTAATCTTTTCACTTATTTAGAGGTTCCCTGTTTGGTTTGTTTACATTTTTGCAATATCCGCTAATGATGCGCATAAGTGAAGAGATCAGAATAATTTGCATAAATGGGCAGAACTTATTATCATGATTCATCTGACGTCTTGAGTAGGTTATCGGGCGAGTTAATCAGAGAGGAAAATTCCGAAGCCTACATGCTGAAAACAATTGAATACGCTTCAAATCCAAATACTTTTTGAAAGTTAAATCAATTAGGCCTAATTATTTCCTACAAAAACAGAATAAATTTTACATTTGTTCCTGTGTGTTAAATGCCTTCATTGGTCATTTTTCTGACCCGATTTGACTTTTTTTCAAAATAGACGCTTCCACGCACCTGTCAGATATTGGAAAATCACTGCCCGAGTAATTGATCAACTAACTTCATTGTGACTATCCCTCTAGTAGTAAGGTAATTTACTCATGATCTTTGAAACGCTTTAAGTGCATGTTTACTGAGAATCAAGCGTTTACTGGACTCTCTTGTTGTTGATTTTTGTTCTACTTTCGTTTTGAAGAAAACTATCATAAACAATCAATAGTAGAAAGAACTATTGCAATATTTAACAACTTTTAAAAGTTCTATCGACCTTTCGCTATCGTAAGGTAAAATATTGTGATACAGCCAATATATAAATCGACATATCGTTACACCACTATTTCACACCACTATTTCTCCCGAAATGTTAACTTTTTGGTCAGGGCTAGTGCACATCTGGTCCGGGCTCATGGCATCTGGCAGCAGCAAGCCTGACGGTCTTGTATCCGGAAAAGTTAATGTTGAACCCTGTATATATATATATATGCTTTAGCATGGAAAAAAAATACTGAAAAAAAAAGGAAATGCTGATAACCAACCTATCTAAAATATTAGTTTACATTTGTAAATTTTTCATAATGTTCCAGGGTTTTCCATGACGCACAAAACATGCGTCATTGTCGCAATTTCAAAACAAATGACTCCTTTGAAATTTACTCGAGGGACATTTATGACGCAAGTTTCAAAATCCAGATTTTCGTATGATACTTGACTCCTTTGGCATTTGACTCACAAAATAGTAGGAATGACCCCAAACTTAGAGGGCAAGGGGGTCACAATGACCCCCAATTTCTCTGCTCAGGGAAAACCCTGATGTTCAATGTGCTTTGTTGCAAGTAACTGGAAAAATAATGGTATGAATTTTGCCTGTTTTAAAAGGCATATATCGCCAGTTTGTTTGCAAAACCTTGTAACTCCAGCTTAACCCATTACCAGACAATGACTCCTTTTGACTCCTCACAAAATAATGGCTGTGGAAAACATTGTGGAAAATGAAGAAATTGCTTGTGACAAGCAATTTCTTCATTTCCCACAATATTTTCCATCCAAAAAGAACTAAAAATTGAAAATTCCTTTCACTTGAAATTGTCTTCTGCAGGATCTTTTAATTTGGACCGCCCTAAAATTATGTCGTTTGGTAAAGGGTTAAGGTTTTGCTGGAGTTACAAGGTTTTGCAATGAATACGACAATATGTAATTCATGAAAGTAAGGACTGCAAACTATAAATGTTTCTATTTATTTTTGGGTCAGTAAAAAAAAGAATGAAAAAAAAAGATGTCACGAAAACAATACAATTTCTACATGAAATTTCTAGTTTATCGGTCAATGGACTGAATGGAGATACCAAAATAGACATGGCATGACAAATTTTACAGAAATAGACAAACTTGACACATTATTATCATGATAAAGTTATGTGATCGTGTCTGCATCAAACAGTTCACAATCCATGTCAATGATAGTAAGTAATCAGGGTCTCCGCTAAAAGAAAGACCCGATTTGTATGAAATTTCTAGTTTATCAGTCAATTGTGATACCAAACGGCAAAATTTTAGGGCGATCCACTTCAAAAACTGTCACAAATGACAAAATAGATGTTATTAAATATAGATTTTGTGTAAAATATGGCACAGAAAATATTGAGACAAAAGGAGAAACTGCTTATTATCAGCAGTTTCTTCTTTCGTCTCAATGTTTTCACAAGTCTTTTCTGTTAGGGATGTCAAAACCAGGTCTTGTTTGGGAAAGGGTTAAGCAAAATAGATATGACATCAAAAAGTTCACAACCCTTCTCAATGATAGCAAATTTTAGGTCAGAGGCTCAAGGCAAAATGATGGTAAGTGCATAAAGATCTATATGAGTTCTCGTGTTAGCCTGATTCTATGTTAAGGTATACCTCCCCTAATGAGATTCACGTGACGTCGTAATTTAAATTATTCATTCGATGTCGTTTTAATATTCGTTACGTATCCGAACCTATTTGGGCAACGTTGAAAACATTCGGCAGTGGAACGTTCCACCGCCAAATGTTTTAGACGTTGCCCGAATAATTCCGACGTCGCGTCAATCTCATTAGGGATGAACTACCTTAATACAAAGCAAAAACTGCAGAGCAGATAATAGGTGACAGCATTTCAAATCGCAAATCATCAATGTTTGATAAATTTAAGTTGTTGCTACTCATTTGTATTGTTTCATTGATTTTGTTATGCAACTACTACTACTTTCAAATAAGGCCAGTCTAAAATTATGGTCTTTTGATATAAGGTTAAGTGTTTTACAGAAGACTCAATACATATAAATGCAATTAGTTCTGATGACTTTATGGATTACAATCCAACGTTAGATACCAAAGACTTTGTGCATCTACAGGTGTCATTTGTAGCAACAAACAACAAAATTTTAGGGCGGTCCTATTTTAAAGCTGCTGTAGATGACAAAATTGATGTTAAAAAGTAAGAGATTTGTGTACAATATAGCACAGAAAATATTGAGACAAAAGGAGAAACTGCTGGTTATCAGCAGTTTCTTCTTTTGTCTTAATGTTTTCCTAGGCCTATCCTTTTAGGGACATCAAAACCAGGTCTTGTTTGGGAAAGGCTTAATGAGAGATACCCTTGTCAATTTTCAGGGTGACATCCAACATTCGTGGCAACGGAAATTGATGAGGGTTACCCTAGCCAATTTCCGTTGCTAGGGACGATGCTTGAAGATGCACAAAGTATTTTGTAGTTAATGACTGGTTGTAATCCTTTATTTGGTTAAAATATGTTATCCAAATGTTCAACTAATGGAGATCATGGTCACAAAAATTGGAAGTTGCTCTATTTATGACCCAACAAGAGTCACAGGGTGCTCATCTGTCACTCGCTACTGTCAAACTAAATCCTCTTATCTCAAAGTTTCATATTAACAGTAGATCTGTCATAACTTTGTAATACAATTTTAGATAAATTGAAATATTTGTGTCAAGGTTTTGTTGATAAAGGGCTTTAACCCATTCCCACAAAATGATGCTTTTAGAAGCTGTACAAGATAAAGGCTTTGGAAAATCATTGTGGAAAATGAAGAAATTGCTTGTGACAAGCAATTTTTTCATTTCCTTCATTGTTTTCTAGCCAGAATGTAAATTTTCATTTATTAGAGTTGAAATTTTCATCTATGAATTTTGAACAGTCTAAAATTTTGTTGTCTGGTAAAGGGTTAACAATTAATGACCTGGTTACTAAACTCAAACTTTAGACAACAAAACATTCTTGAGGTTCCATTTCTTTTAAAAGGAAAACATTGATGCTGCATTATGGTATAGCTGCATTATGGTATAGCTGCATTATGGTATAGCTGCATTATGGTATAGCTGCATTATGGTATAGCTGCATTATGGTATAGCTGCATTATGGTACAGCTGCATTATGGTACAGCTGCATTATGGTACAGCTGCATTATGGTATAGCTGCATTATGGTATAGCTGCATTATGGTATAGCTGCATTATGGTATAGCTGCATTATGGTATAGCTGCATTATGGTATAGCTGCATTATGGTATAGCTGCATTATGGTATAGCTGCATTATGGTATAGCTGCATTATGGTATAGCTGCATTATGGTATAGCTGCATTATGGTACAGCTGCATTATGGTATAGCTGCATTATGGTATAGCTGCATTATGGTATAGCTGCATTATGGTATAGCTGCATTATGGTATAGCTGCATTATGGTATAGCTGCATTATGGTATAGCTGCATTATGGTACAGCTGCATTATGGTATAGCTGCATTATGGTATAGCTGCATTATGGTATAGCTGCATTATGGTATAGCTGCATTATGGTATAGCTGCATTATGGTATAGCTGCATTATGGTATAGCTGCATTATGGTACAGCTGCATTATGGTACAGCTGCATTATGGTACAGCTGCATTATGGTGTAGCTGCATTATGGTATAGCTGCATTATGGTATAGCTGCATTATGGTATAGCTGCATTATGGTATAGCTGCATTATGGTATAGCTGCATTATGGTATAGCTGCATTATGGTATAGCCACAAATGTGTTGATTGGTCTTGGTTTGCGAAACTGGTTGAAGATTCATGAAATTTGGATTACATTATTGCATCTCTAGTCAAACCCAGGAACTGTTTTGAAAGGTTTAAAACCATTACCAAATGACAAAATTTTAGACTAGTCCAAATTCAAAGGTGTTACAGACAATAACATCAAGTGATTTAGATTTTACATTTTGTGTCTTTTTGGGTAGAAATCATCGTGGAAAATGAAGAAATAGCTTGCATTAAGCTATTTCTTCATTTTCCACATTGTTTTTTTAAGGCCTTTATCTTTACAGGCATAAAAAGTGTCGATGTGTGGAAATGGGTTAAGTCTGTATAAATTATAAATTTTGATGGTCTTGTTTTGACATAAAATGATATTTGTACATGGATTAAGTGCAACATTTTTATGTCCTCTCATTAATGAATTTAGGGGTATTTTGTCTTGCAATTGCACAGGAGGAAAAACCTTATAAAAAATCCTTGAAATGAGGTTCTTATGAAATTCACATGCCATCCATCGTCGTTATCATTCAGTGGAGGAATGTTCTACTGCCAAATGGTTATGATGTCACATGAATAGGTTTTTATGTGCAACAAATTTTAACGACATTACACGAAAAATTCTGATGTTACGCTTGTTAGGGTTGGACTACCTTTAAGCAAGTGGATAGAATAGAATAAGGGCAGACTGCATATAATGTGAAAATTGTCTTAAATCTGCAAGTGTTTTGGTTTTGGTTCATGGCGACATCTGCATATCTCTGAATTTGGGCTTGTGTCAATTTGTTAAATAACTTTTCACTTTACATGCTCATGGCAAATTGGCATTGCTTAATTATGATAGCACCTTGAATCCTGTTACACAATGTAATAACTCATCACTTGACACACTTAAACCCTTTTCCAAACAACAAAATTTTGACTGTTTGAAAATCAAAGATGTAACAGATGACAATTTTAAGTGAAAAAAAATCGGCAAGTTTTTGCCTCCATGGGTAGAAAATATTGTGGGAAATTAACAACTTGATTATCATCAATTTTAGTATTGTACAGTGTTTTTGCAAAGCCTTTATCTTGGCATGTGGTATATCAAAAAGCCTCATTATGACGGCATGGCTTATACCCTTCCTAAACGACACTTTTTGGACTTATTGCATGATGGCAAGGGTTAACCCTTTCCTAAACGACATAATTTTAGGGTGATCCACTTCAAAAACTGCCACAAATGACAAAATTGTTGTTATTAAAGATAGGATTTGTGTAAAATGTTGCATAGAAAATATTGAGACAAAAGGAGAAACTGCTGGTAATCAGCAGTTTCTTCTTTTGTTTCAATGTTTTCCCTAGCCTTTTCTATTAGGGACGTCAAAACCAGGTCTTGTTTGGGAAAGGGTTAAGTATTTAGCAATTAGCCTGTTGACCCATTACCATACAATGATGCCCCTAAAAAGAAATGCTTGGGAAAACATTTTGGAAAGTGAAGAAATTGCTTGTCAGAAGCAATTTCTTTATTTTCCACATTGTTTTTATTCCAAAATGGAGATATTTATTGAACTCCATCAACTTGAAATTGTCCTCTGCAACAGCTCTGAAATTGGCACTGTCCAAGATATTGCGGTCTGGTAATGGATTAAAAGGCTGCACAGTTTTGGAATGGGTTAACTCTCCTATACAACTGGATTTTGACCGATTGAATGGCAAGAGTTAAGCTATAGTTCCAGTTATAATTGTGACCTGCAATCTAAAAGAGATAAATTTTCTGGGAAGTCCATAAAACCCGATATAGTTTTGAGAAACTGATCAACATTTGCAAACGTCTACCAGATGTCGCAATTTGAAAAATAGTGTGTAGTAAGATATAACATGTAGTAAAAACAACCTATAAAGACGCATTCACATACGATTCTGCATCCGTATCACGTCCACATCATGTCCAAAATTATACTGCGCTGGTTCCCTGTTTTAAATGTACTCAGGCCTTGTTGTGGATGCAGAATGGTGTAAGTGACCAGGCCTTAAAACCAAAAAATTACCTTTGGCTGTAAAGTTTGAGCCTAGTCAGTCTGTGCAGTTTGCACAGACTGACTTGTATTGATACTTTTCTCTCTGCCCAGAAGGTCCCTTCAAGCTCGACAGGTCAACATTTCATCACTTTTCATCAAAAATTTCGTAACTGCAGCTTGTTTTAAGCTGCAGTTACAAGGTTTTTGTTGAAAAGCAGCAAATTGTAGTTCAACAATTTACATAAGAACTTGGCATTTACCATTCACATGGGGACGTTAGTTGTGATTTTGAGTCCTGTTACACAATGCTATCCACTGCACAGTGATACCTTTGGACTCCACAAGTTAAAAAGACAATACTTTGGAAAACATTGTGGAAAATGAAGAAATTGCTTGTGACAAGCAATTTCTTCATTTTCCACAATGTTTTCTAACCCAAAATGGAAAGATTTTCAAAATTTCATCAACTTAAAATTGTTGTTTGCAACACCTTTCAGTTTGGAATAGTCCAAAACGTTGTCGTCTGGTAATGGTGATGGTTGTTGAGATTTGGAGTCCTGTTACACAATGCTATTAATTCACCACTTGACACTATTCAAGCTTTCTTATATGGAAATTTTTACGAACCAAACTTTTCCAATTTTAAGGGCAGTAGACAGAAAAAAATTGTATACTAAATGCAAAAAACTTGCTTGTCAAAATATTGAAAGGAAAGAAGAAAGGCTGGCTATTAGCTTATTTCTCTTTTCTCTCATTGCTTTTCAAAAGCTTTCTTGAGTTGGAGAAGTCAAAACCACAGATCATTTTAGAAAGAGTTAATTGTCTTTTTGACCTAGTAATTGAATTATGATATAATTACTGCCATGCCTTAACCCTTTCCCAGACAAGACTGGGTTTTGACAATCCCTAATTGATAAAGCGTGGGGAAACATTGAGACAGAAGAAGAAAATGCTGATAATCAGCATTTTCTCCTTTTGTTTCAATGTTTTCCATGCTATATTATACACGTTTTCCACATTATTTTGTTTGTCGTCTGCAACTGCTCTGTATTTGGACCAAACAAAATTGCAATTTGGGAAACAGTTTTACCACATAACTCTCTTTTTCCATATTATAACCTTAGTCCTTATGTTGTAGGTCAAATTCCACTATGGTTATGTTCTTGAATGAGGCATATAAGAGCTTTCGAGAGAAAGAAAGGTCATGGTCTGAAAATGTCTTTTCGTTAAAGTTTTCCCAAGGCAAAGTAATTTCCACTCTTTTCTCTCAAAGTTTTCTAAGGCTATCCAATTTAACCCTCTCCCAAACAAGACCCGGTTTTGACGTCCTTAGTAGAATAAGATATGGCTTGGGGAAACATTGAGACAAAAGAAGAAACTGCTGATAATCAGCAGTTTCTCATTTTGTATCAATATTTTCTTGGCTATAGCATAAACATTTTGGCCTTTTGTGATCATTTACTTTGTCGTCTGCAGCAGCTTTCAAATTGGACTGCCTTAACCTTTTCCTAAACGACAAAAATTTTGGGTAATCCACATCAAAAAACAGCCAAAAATGACAAAATGGAAGGTATTAAAGATAGGATTTGTGTAAAATATGGCACAGAAAATATTGAGACAAGAGGAGAAACTGCTGGTTATCAGCAGTTTCTTCTTTTGTCTCAATGTTTTCCCAAGCCTTTTCTCTTAGGGACGTCAAAACCAGGTCTTATTTGGAAAAGGGTTAAGGACATCAAACCAGGCATTGTTTTAGGAAAGTGTTCAACAATAAGTTACAGTTGGCACCACATGGTATGGCACATGTTTATATTTTGTTCAAATGTAATAGGGAACGATTTTATCAAGAAAACAGTGACGCAATTTCGGACAAACAAGTTGTATTTTGTGGGTGTTTTATAAAACCTTGTAACTACGGCTTGATTCAAGCCGTAGTTACGAGATTTTATAATAACACTGATGGGTTATCAAAACATAACAGTAACAATTCTATTTTTAGCACAAAATTCATTGCCATTGAACACTGAACAAATATAAACACATGCCATACGATGTGGCACCAACTGTAGTTTATGGACTTTTTGTTGTCATTGGGCAGATTTGGTGCAGTTGTAATTTAATAGGTCTCAGGCGCAATCCTATGCTTCTCCAGTCTTTATAATAGGTGCAATCCTATGCTTCTCCAGTCTTTATATATAAAGAAGGAGGCTTACTTCGTATGAAACCCATTCATACACATTGATACTTTTTGATGCCCCACAAGATAAAGGTTGTAGAAAACATTGTGGAAAATGGATTTTGCTTTCTTGATTTCCAAGATCTGGTAATATAAATTGGCTACCATGTGGGACATAAAACCTGGTGAAATCAATCATGCACCTCATTGAATTTGTTGTTTTAAGTTTTCAAATTTCAATTTCATAAATGTCGTATTTTGATGTAGATCTAGCTTGTGGTGGAAAAGTTTATAAAACTTTCTATGAAAAACTTTCTTCTTGGTATGAAATAGCAATGAATTTTGTGCTGAAAATAGATTAGGTTTACTGTTGATATGTTTTGATAAACTGTTTGTGTTGTTTCAAAATCTCTTAATTATGGCTTGATTCAAGCTGTAGTTAGGAGATTTTATAACATTAACAACACAGTTGAAATACTATTGTTTGTTCAAAATTATGTCACAATTTAATTGATGAAATTGTTCCCTATTAAGTATTGCATAATCCATGTTAGTGCTGTATATTGGACAATTTATAAGTCATTTATAGCATACAGTAAATGACCTGGTAGAGCATCCCTAGCACATAGCCAGAGATGCCAGGTCATTTATTGTGAGCTATACAAGACAAAACCTTCTGACTGGTCAAATTTGTTTAGTATGATAAAATGAAAATCATTTAGACATTGAATTTCACCTAGTACATGTATTGGGAAAAGTATATAGGGAAAAGAAGAAAATGATGACCAGGAATTAAAGGGTAAACTTATGTACCATAATACGGCTTTTTTTCTTAGAAAACCTTGTAACTGCAGCCTAAAACAAGCTGCAGTTACAAGGTTTTTGAAGAAGAGGGACAATATGATAGAAATTCGGTTTTGTTATGAAAATAACAAAGTTCAGGCCCAAACTTGTGTGTGTTACACATATACTAAGCACAACAATATAGGGATATAGGAATTGGTGTAATATTTTACCCGAAATTTCCAAAATTTGCTCAAATTTCTTCAATAAACTTGTTCCTTTACATCTTAAAGAACAAAAATTCAAAAGGTTTTCGGTCACACTATTATAGACTGGTCAGTCCTCGGGCGTATGTAGCAGTACCGTCTGTTTCGAAAATCGCATAATAGCGTCAATACTGCGTATATGATACGGTAGGGTCCAAATGTGAGATTATCCCTGTATTTGGATGTCTGCATGTTTAAAGTGGTCCTGAAAGATCCCAGTGTGTTGATGCCGGTTATTTTCAACCAGTGAACTTAAAACCTTTAAGATTGCGAGAGAACGGAATAACGCGCCGATCGGTTGCTTGGTCAATGCAACCCCACAATTATACGCTTTGTGACACAGCAATCTTCAATACAACATTAGTTTGTTAGTTAAACTGCAAGCTCGAGCTTTCCTACATCTGCCAGTGTTGGCGGTCGGTTAGACGACAACGTTGAACCATCTTTTCACAGCTAAGGACTTGTTTGCGAATGTGTACTGTTTAGTTTTCATCAAGAAATGCGGAAATCGCATGTGTATGCACAAAATTGGCCCATTTGTGATTTTTCAATGCTAACCACTCTTTAGAGTATATACCTATGTTATGAAATCAACAACCTGTGACTGCACAATATTTTTATGCCCCCTTTCGAAGAAAATGGGGGTATATTGTTTTGCAAGTGTCGGTCGGAAGGTCGGTCGGTCGGTCGGTCCGTATGTCGGTCGGTCTGTCCGTAGACCAAACCTTGTCCGGAGCATAACTCGAAAAGTATTACAGTTAGAGTCATGAAACTTCATAGGTGGATAGATCTCATTATGGAGAGGTGCAGTGCACAAGAACTGTAACTCTGCCGATCAAATTTTTTGAGTTATTGCCCTTTGTTGATTTTATAACTTGATTCTTGTCCGGAGCATAACTCAAAAAGTATGTAAGGTAGAATCATGAAACTTTACAGGTGGATAGATCTCATTATGGAGAGGTGCAGTGCACAAGAACCGTAACTCTGCTGATCAAATTTTTTGAGTTATTGCCCTTTGTTGATTTTATAACTTAATTCTTGTCCGGAGCATAACTCAAAAAGTATGTTAGGTAGAATAATGAAACTTTACAGGTGGATAGATCTCATTATGGAGAGGTGCAGTGCACAAGAACCGTAACTCTGCTAATCATATTTTTTGGGTTATTGCCCTTTGTTGATTTTCAAACTTGATTATTGTCCGGTGCATAACTCAAAAAGTATGTAAGGTAGAATCATGAAACTTTACAGGTGGATAGATCTCATTATGGAGAGGTGCAGTGCACAAGAACCGTAACTCTGCCGATCAACTTTTGTGAGTTATTGCCCTTTATTGATTTTATAACTTGATTCTTGTCCGGAGCACAACTCAAACAAGAGGACCAAGATGGTCCTATATCGCTCACCTTAGAGCACCTGAGACATACTTTTTAACAAACCTTTTAAATCTCCGAGGATTTTGAAAAGGAGTCATATGACAATGGTACACACTTAATTTCAAAGCACAATTTGGGAAAAGATTGTCAAAGATTTTTCCCTATATCTGTATTTAAACCAGAAAATCCACAACATATTGCTGAATTTCCATTGCACATAGACAAATTGAAGCATTAATCTTGGAAAGATGTCATCAGGCTATAATATTTAGAAACCATAGAAAGTTTGGAAATTCTAAGACAATTTTAAACCTGTTCCCGCTTTTTCAAATCTAGAATACCTCATGGTAGAGCTTATTTTCAAAGCGAAATGATAACTTGAACTAATCTGTTGAACAAAACAATATGACACACACAACTTATATGCACTTTTTTCTGTACAAAATGCAAGAGCCTAAAGCATAGGAATAATTCTAAAAGTTCTTAAACGAGGCAAAAAAATTATCTTCAGGCCTTAACAAGTTGAAAAGATTGCCGAACATTGCCCTCTATCATTTATATGGAACCCACAACATAGGGGAAATATTCATTGAACAGTAAGGATTTGGTTATGGTTAAACCTTTTCCATACAACATAACATAAGAGCAGACATAATTAAAAGCTGCTGTAGATGATAAAACAGGTGTTGATAAAGACTGCATTCTTCATGTATAAAAATGCAGAGAAAATGATGAGGCAAAATGAGACAACACAGGCTATCAAGTTATCAACATTTTCTTCTTTTACCATATCATTTACAAGCCTTTTCTGTCAGTGAGGCAAACCTGTGTATGGTAGAGAAAGGGCATAATGCTTTCCCATACAGAAAGGTAAAGAAAGGAAATAGACTGTCGCAATTTGAAAGTTCAGAATACAAAATTGACAGCGGTACAAATAGGATTCGTTTACAATAAACTAGCATATAAAATATTGAATAAAATAAAATATTGAGGTAAAAGGAGAATCAGCACTTTCTTCATTTGACTCATTAATTTCCAAAGCCTTTTCTAATAGGGACTTCAAAACAAGGTCTTTCCAGGAAAGGGTTAAAATATTTAGTTGATCCCTAAACAAACACAAGTGGATTAGGTGCCTCAGGGATACAGGTAAAAGAGGGTAATGGCTTTCAGAATCATAAAATATCTTTTTAATATTTTAACACCCTATGTTGAGGGTATTCATTTGAATTCTTAAATCAAGACTATTCAAATGAGTACCCATAACAAAGCGTTCAGATTTTAAACATCAAATATAGAATGATTTACCTCCTTTTATCTGTAGCTCCATATGCATTCTTTATCAGATATTATGATCTGCATAATCTGATAATAGGGATATGATATCGTCGGTGGGGAGTCAAAACCTCGTAACTCCAGCTTATTCAAGCTGTAGTTACGAGGATTTGACTCCCCACCAACGATATGTGATAAAATCTACCTGGTCAAAACAATTCCTCACTTGAAAATTCCAGAACCCATAACATAGGGCTTCTTTCCTTGCAATGTGATGATTTTTAGTATTCTGTTAGAGGTCTATGAGATGTAAAGTCATGCAAAATTTCAAGACTCTAGGCCAAATAGTCCTTGAGAAAACTGTGTTTCAGTGTGAAACCTTAAACCCCACAACATAGGGCATTTGGTACATTTGGTAGAGGGCATTGAGACAATACTACATACAAAATTTCAAGGCTCTAGACCTTATAGTTTGGGAGGAGAAGAGTTTTTAGTAATTGTGGACAGACAGACGGACGGACGGACAGACGGACGACGGACGGTGAGCGATCACAATAGCTCACCCTCAGCACTTCGTGCTAAGGTGAGCTAAAAATATGTAAGGTAGAATCATGAAACTTTACAGGTGAATAGATTTCATTATGGAGAGGTGCAGTGCACAAGAACCATAACTCTGCCAATCAAATTCTTGGAGTTATTGCCCTTTGTTGATTTTTACACTTAATTCTTAACCTTGCCTATATCTCGTGTCCTTTTACACATACAGCCTTGATATCTCACACATAGATACCTCCTATCAACATCGTTCACATTTAACCATGACCTTGGACCTTGTGACCTTGACCTTGGAGTTTGACCTACTTTAAAACTAGAAGACCTGAAGGTCTTGAGTCGCTCCACAGGCCTGAATTTCATGTAATATTTAATCCAAGTTTTGATACGATTGTTCAATGCTTGTGTTTCATAGAGCTAAAAGAAAGTAACAAAACTAGATATTGTTCAAAATGTGTGGTTCTTGAAGCAAAGACGGTAATATTACATGTTTGCCATTTGAGAAAGGGTAAAAGGAAATGGGAGAACATTCTAGCTTAAGATGTCACAAGCAATTAAATTTTTCCTTCTTCCCAACAGATCTAAATTAACAGAACATTCATTACTCCAAAATATTTCATATTTCTAAAAATAGATTTTGAGCTAAAAATAGATTCTGGGAAAACCCTTTTCCAAAAATAATGCAAATGGCTGTCAAACCTGAATTTCTTGTAATATCAAGTACAAGTTTTCACTAGATTTTTCAATACATGTTGCTCTTAAAGCAATTACAAAGTAACTAGAAAGCTGAAAATACATTCATATAAGATCTATTAGTTACCAAGCTTTGCAACAGTCTTTATTAGAGTGAGTTTGGCTGTTAGAGTGAAAAAAAAGTCACAATTAGCAATTTTGTCAAATTGAAAGGCATATATAACTAATGATGATATTCCTATCTAGCTAAGAATCACACTAAAGCAAGATTCTAACTTCACCTACATCTTGTTTAAGTTTTGACCTGATTATTCAATATTTGTGGGTGTAAAGAGTGTAAAATCAAAGTCGAAAACAACAATTTTGTCAAATTCATGGGCAGATAAATCATGATTTAAGATTCATATGAAGCTGAAAATTACACCAACACAAGATCTTATGGCCAGTAAGATAATGTGAAAGGTTTATGTTGATTGGTGGATATTTATGGTTGTTAGAGTAAAAATAAGGTCAAAAATGGTAGTTTTGCCAATTTCAAGGGCACATAACTCAAGACGTAATATTCAGATCAAGCTGAAAATTGCACTCAGGCAAGATCTGATCAGCATCAACATTCTGACCAAGTTTTGTTTTGATTGATCAATATTTGTAGTGGCTAGAATGAAAACAAGTGAAAACAGCCATTTTTAATTCAAGGGCAGATAACTCCAGACTTTATGGTTCAATCAAAATTAATTGAAGGAATCTGATAGAGGACCACCTAAGGATCATTCCTGTGAAGTTTGATTGAAATCCATCAAGTAGTTTCTGAGGAGAAGATTTTTAAAGAAAAAGTTGACGACCGGACGCACGCACGCACGCACGCACGACGGACACAACGCCATGACAATAGCCCGCTGGCCTGAAGGCCAGTGCAGCTAAAAATTAAACCTGGCATATATCTCATGACCTTTTACAAATACAGCCTTGATATTTCACACATGGACACATCTTACCAAGACCTTTCACAATTGACCATGACCTTGGACTTTGTGACCTTGACCTTGGAGTTTGACCTACTTTTAAAAAAAAATAAACTGGGCCTATATCTTATGTGCTATTACACATACAGCCTTGGTATTTCACACATGGACACATCTTACCAAGACCTTTCACATTTGACCATGACCTTGGACCTTGTGACCTTGACCTTGGACTTTGACCTACTTTAAAAAGAACTTTAACCTAGCCGATATATCATGTCCTTTTACACATACACCCTTGATATTTGACACATGGACACCTACGACCAAGACCTTTCACATTTGACCATGACCTTGGACCTTGTGACCTTGACCTTGGTGTTTGACCTACTTTTATAATACATTAACCTGGCCTATATTTCATGTCATTTTACATATACAGCCTTGATATTTCACACATGGTCACTTCCAACCAAGATATTTCACTTTGACCATGACCTTGGACCTTGACCTTGGAGTTTGACCTACTTTTAGAAATATCTAACCTAGCCTTTATCTTATGTCCTATTACACCTACAGCCTTGATATTTCACACATAGAAACCTCCTACCAAGACCTTTCACATTTGACCATGACCTTGAATATTGCAACCTTGACCTTGGAGTTTGACCTACTTTTAAAAAGACTGAAACCAGGCATATATATCATGTCCTTTTACACCTACAGCCTTGATATTTCACACATGGACACCTCCAACCAAGACCTTTCACATTTGACCATGACCTTGACCTTGGCATTTGGCCTACTGTTAAAAACTTTAATCTGGCCTATGTTTCATTTTACTTTTACATATACAGCTTTAATATTTCACACATAGACACCTCCTACCAAGACCTTTCATATTTGACCATGACCTTGGACCTTGTTAACTTGACCTTGGACTTTGACCTACATCAAATGTAGGCCCTTGAGGGGGCATATATGTTTTACAAACATCTCTTGTCACACAAAGCAAAAGTAATAATAGTTTCATCAAAAAAAGTATAACAGCTTCCAATAACCTTAAAACTTTAATTTCTATTTATCATTGAGTTTCATTATCCCTATATTGTTATGCTCAGTATATTATAGCTCACGATAATTGACCTGGCAGAGCATCCCATTTGATTAGCATGGGCTGCTCTGTCAGGTCATTTATCATGGGGTATATTGTCTTTTCAATTGTTTCTTATAAAAGTTTTAAAAAATATTGATTAATGTTGTGCTATTTTTGTGCCATAAGATATAATGAATTGAGCTGGGATTTGGAAAAAGGAGACCAACATTGATCCAAATCAAACTTAGCAATATGCAGAGTCTGATCAAGATCCATTCTATTATGGTCCAGATAGGATATTATGGCACATGTTTACAAATTTACCCATGTAAATAATGGAAAAAGCGTTTGTAATCTAAATTCAATTTTGCATGCATTGGTTCAAATCTTGCAGGTGTGAGACACCTGCAAGATTCGATCCATCACATGCAGTTTCAGTAGTTTGTAGTTTGATATTGTGATGTTCACATAGGTAAATTTTGTAAACATGTGCCATAATATTGTGACTGTAATATAGCTACATGAACTTAATAACCAATAGTAAAAGTGGTGGATCCAGAGGGGGTTCAGGTGAACCCCCTCCATAGACTTATTATTTCTTTTTCAAGGAGAAATTCATTCAAAATTGTGTAATACTAGGAAAACGAACCCCCCCCCCCCCCCCCATCTTTGTATACCAGAACCCCTTCACAAAAATCCTGGATCAGCCACAGAGTAACTCTGAGAGGGCAACATTAATCCTGATCAGACTTTTCTATGGTTCAATCTAATCTGGATCCAAAGTAGTCTAAAATGCATCAAGGGCCCTTTCTCCAGATTTCAGCTCATAGTCCTTTACATGTAGTGTTACAGTTTCAGCTAACATGTTGTTGGCATTACTACGTATTTGCTTATTTTTGTACCTATGTTATTTCATTTATTTGAAATTAAAAATTAATGATTTACTTCTAGATCTGTTTTAATTATCATTAACCCATTACCTGACAGCAAACTTCAGACTGGTCTAATTTCAAAGATGTTATAGGTGACAATTTTAAGCATATGAAATTTTATCTTTGGCCTTTCTAAGTAGAAAACATTGTAGGAAATGAAGAAATTGCTTATCACAAAGTTTGTACAATGTTTTCTAAATCGGTTTTTCTAAAACCATCAATATGTATTAATGGATCAAAGAAATAATGGCCCAGTCTGTAGTCAATCTCATCCCAGTTTGGTACTTTTGACATTTGGAGCATGTCATATATTTCTTCACCAAGGTTGAGACCATAGCACGTTTGTTAAAGTGCATCAGGCTCTCACTCATGAAGTTCCAGGTTTGATCCTCAGCTGTGGTTAACATCCTTTTTATGCTCCCTGAAAAAGTTTCCAGGGAGCATATAGTCGCCATGCTATCCGTCCGTACGTCCACGGCCAGATCTCAGCAACCCTTGGACCAAATTCAATGAAACTTCACATGTGAACTCCCTGGGTTAATACCTAGAGATCTTTATCTCTGTTTGTAAATTTAAGGCTGTGTCATGGAAAAAGGGGCCTTAGTGTAAAAATTAGTTTTTCTCTTATTTCTCTTCATCTAATGGGCAGAATTTAATGAAATTTTGTACTCATGTAATAAATAGGATGTTCTAGACCATATTCTAAAAATAATGTGTGTACAAAAAAGCTGTCATGGGAAAAGGGGGCTTAATGTATGATAGTTTTTATTTTGTGACAAACACTTATTGGGGGAGCATAATCCGTCTATGACGGCTCTTGTTACACTATTGGTTTACTACCAATGGTTTGATAATCCTTATCCTATGTGGGTGAGCAGCTGGAGGCTTGGTAAGGATGTTTTGTTAGCACAAAGGTATGAGAAATGGCAAGAATCACTTAGTTGGGTGCTGCTGCCGCCACAATATGACCATAGCAGCTGAAAGAGGCGTTAAACCTACATGAATCAAACCACCAATAGACAAATCTTTTGGGAATTCTCAGCATGGCATGAGCAACTAAGGTTTATCAATGTCTTCTTGCATGAAACCCCAAATTGGCCAATCAATCAAAGCTTTAATCGATCCTATTTAAGGTTTCCAAACCCTCAAAAACGACAAACAGTCAGAGGCGAAATTTGAAAAGTGCAAATAATTCGTAAACTGTGTTACATTTCTATTCTAAATACAAATGTAAGCATTTTGCACGGTTTAGAATTTTGAATTATTGCATACTTATGGAAATATTTGACAAAAATGTTAAAAATTACCTCCCTTGCATATGAATATAGAGTAAAATAATATTTTTAAATCATTTTCTTCTTGAAGCATAATCTTGAAATCCAGCACGGTGAATCAACTTATGTGAAGTGTATTTACAAGTGTGTGTAATTTGATGCATTTTGTACGGCTAGAAAATGTAAATTTCTTCAGGGTCTGTAAACCTTAATGCTTTCCAAAGACAGCTAAATTGAAGGTTATTCCAATTTGAAAGCTCCTTCAAACAACAAAATGGATGTTACTGAAGTTGATATTTGTGAATAATGTAAGACAGAAACCAATGAGACAAAAGGAGAAAATGCCGATTCTTTTGTTCTAATGTTTTCCAAAGTCTTCTCATAGGGACATCAAAACCAGGCCTTGTTTGGGAAAAAGGTTAGATTGTTAAAATTCCAGACTGTCCCATTTTGAAAACTGACGATAAAAAGTTGGAAGTAAATCATTATAGGACTTGTATACAGTATGGAATAGAATCAAGAGTTGTCGGCAGACAAAGTAGCTCGCCTATACTTGAAATACTAGTATCAAGGCTCTATCAATAATATTGCATGAGATATTGGCCAGGTTAAAGCTTTTTTTTAAAAGTAGGTCAAACTGCAAGGTCAAGGTAACTAGGTCAAAAGTTATGGTCCCAAATGAAAGGTCTTGGCATGAAGTGTCCATGTGTGAAATATCAAGGCTGTATCTCTGATAGTGCCCGAGATATAGGCCAGCTTAAGGTTTTTGAAGACATGATATTGACGCTGCGGGACGCCAACACTAGGGCTGTGGCATTAGCTCCCCAGACATAAAGTACCAGCTCACTAAAAATGATGCAAAAGGAGAAAATGCTAGTTATCATCATGATTTTCTTTTGCATCAATGTTTTTCCAAGATATTCCTCTAAGGAATGTTAAAACCAAGGCTTGTTTCAAAGCATTATTTCTTTCTTTGAATTTGGACCAGCCTTAATTTTGCTGTCTGGTAAAAGTAAAAGTAAAGAGAAAAGACAAGCAGACCAAAAGACAGACTTCATATTCAGGACAGAAGCATACAAACAAAATCGCACATATATTTAACAGGTCCTGATTGTATAAAAGCTTTTTTTAACCATTTAGTTAACCCATTACCACAAAGTGACTCTTATTGACTCCCTCCAAGATATCAGCTTTGGAAAACATTGTGGCAAGCAATTTCTTCATTTCCCACCATGTTTTCTACCCAGAAAGACCAAAATATGTTCATTGTCATTCACTTGATATTGTCGTCTTCAACATCTTTGAATTTGGATCAGTCTAAACTTAAGCTGTTTGGTTAAGGGGTTAAGGCTAATTAGCATTTATACAATCGGCCCTGGTGTATTCATGCTTGAAAATGATTTAACTGGTTATGATTATGAAATGGAGAACAAAAATAGAGATTACAAGTTAAGTTGCTATGTCAAGTAAATCTTGAACTTTCAGCAATGTAAAACATATCAACTCATTACCAAATGATGACACTTTTTGACGCACCACAAGATATAGGCTTTGGAAAACATTATGGAAAATGAAGAAATTGCTCGTGAGAAAGCAATTTCTTCACTTTACATAATGTTTACTACCCAAATAGACCAAAGAAATGTAAAATTTCATTCACTTGAAATTGTTGTTTGCAATGTCTTTAGTCTAAAATTTTGTCCGGTAATGGGTTAAGTTGCTACATCAAGTAAGTTTTGAACTTTGAGCAATGTAAAGCATTTGCGACCTTTTTCATCTTCTTGACCTAGTATAACCTGGATTTACCCATTACCCGATGGCAAAATTTAAGACTGGTCTAAATTTCAAAGATGTTGCAGATGACAATTTCAAGTGATTGATAATTTTAGATTTTTTGGTCTTTTTGGGTAGAAAACATTGTGGGAAATGAAGAAATTGCTTGTGACAAGCAATTTCTTCATTTTCCACAATATTTTCCAAAACCATTGTCTTGTTTAGCGTCAAAAGGCACCAAAAGGTAATGGTTTAACCCTTTCTCAAACAAATTTCTTTAGACCAGTCAAAGTAGAAAGCTTTACAGACAGCAAGACGGCTGTATGTGAATATATAATTTGTGTACATTGTAGAAAGTATTGAAGGAAAAGAAGAGGATACTGCTGTTCAACATCAGATCACCATAATCTTTTTTTGTTTCAAATTTTGCCAAAGCCCCTCTTCTAGAGTAAACAAACCAGGTGCTGTGTGGGAAAGGACATAGCCATAACTTTATCATATTTTGACCTTGGTCTAAATTTTAAATGCTAGATGCTTCGAAATCCCCTGACTTTTTTTTCTTACTAAAGTAAGCCATGGTTTTGATGTTCCATTGAAAAGAGTAGTCATTTATTAACTAGCACTTCCTCCTTTTGCTTCAATATATTCTTTTCTATAATTATACAGATCTTTTATAGCTTGAGCATTTTGCAAAGGAACATACTAATCAAAGATATTTTCATGAAAATACGACTTTTTGCAGTCACTATGGCACAATATTAACCCTTTCCAAAACAAGACCTGGTTTTGATGTCCCTAATAGAAACTGCTTGGGAAAACATTGAAACAAAAGAAGAAACTGCTGATAACCAGCAGTTTCTCCTTTTGTCTAAATATTTTCTATGCCATATTGTACACAAATCTTATCTTAGATAACATCCATTTTGTCATTTGCAGCTGTTTTCGAAGTGGATAACCGTAAAATTTTGTCGTTTGGGAAAGGGTTAATGATTTTGGCATACTTTAAAATTGAACAATATGAACACAACTTTTGGTGGTTGATATGAAATTTAAACTTTTCCAAACTAGCAAAAAATGGACCAAATTTGATAGCTGCTACAAAAAGCTGCTGCAAATGCCAAGAAGGATGTTGATAAAGACATAATTTATGTTCAAGAAAGCTCAGAAATCATCGAGACAAGAGAAAAAAAATTCTGACAACCACCATTTTCTTCTCTTAATAATTTCTTTGCTATATTGTACCAAAATCCCATCTTTATCAACACCAATTTGTCATCTGCAGGAGCTTTCATATTTGACCACCTTGAAAACTTTTCGTTCTGGAAAAGGTTTTAAACATAATGATCAATGTAACAGTAAGTGAAAGGATGAGTGTCAATAAGGCCCTTTCCGTGACCCAACCCGATTTTCTTCATTTTCGCCACACATGACCACTAACATATTGACCTTATGTAGGCAAAGTATCAATTTGAACGGAGCCTTGGTTTGGAAGATATATTAAATCAAAGTGGGTGGGGTAAGTCATCCACTATGCCATTAGATGGTAATCAATTTCTTATACAGTTTTACTTACAATTTATAACTTGAAAATTGCTGATGCAGTGAAATATATGTGTATTGTACTTTAAATACATGTAGTTGTTCATTCCATTGGATGCCATATATGGCTATACTTGTTTTGATAAAGTTTGGTCAAGATTGGCTTATATTTGCGGATGCTAGAGTGTAAAGACCAAATTAAGAACAGACAGATGGGCAGATAGACAGACAGTCAACAAATAAAAAGCGATTAAAATAGCTCAACTTGAACATTTTGTGCTCCAATAAGCTAATAACAACGTAACCACACATTTATGATGCTATACAAGCAATTCTGACTATGAAAAATTCCAGTCTGTTTCATGCGTAATTTTGGAGTATATTACCCCACCCACTCTGTTAAGATAACAATTGCAACCTCTTTATCTGATGTTTTTGTGTACACAAGGCTCATTTCATCCTCATATTTGTATTTTATGGTGATTTATACAGAAATGTTTGGTTTAGAAATGAAATAGTAATTCTTATAATTTTTGGCATTTTTATCAAGAAATCAAGGGCAAGTAATCCAGAAAATACAAAAGCTATTTTGAAAATTTATATATTACAAATTACGGTTATATATCTTCATTCACCACCAGAAAGATAAATCAAATGAAATAAGAAATAAAAGCCTGTTGTGGTTTTTCGTAAAGTTAGCCCATCCAAAAATCCTAAAAATTCATAAACATGTTGAATGCCCCTTTTCTCCTGTACATGGCATCTGATGATCCAATGGAATAAACAACAACATGTATTTAAAGTACAATACACATATATTTCACTGCATCAGCAATTTTCAAGTTATAAATTGTAAGTAAAACTGTATAAGAAATTGATTACCATCTAATGGCATAGTGGATGACTTACCCCACCCACTTTGATTTAATATATCTTCCAAACCAAGGCTCCGTTCAAGTTTATACTTTGCCTACATAAGGTCAATATGTTAGTGGTCATGTGTGGCGAAAATGAAGAAAATCGGGTTGGGTCACGGAAAGGGCCTTATTGACACTCATCCTTTGTCATCTGAAACCCAAGTCAACTTCGACACCTCTGTGATGAGCAATCAAGGCAATGTCTCAATTTCACAGTTTTACTATATAAACTGCATGAAATGAACACAATTTCTGGTGGAAGCTATGGAACTTAACCCATTACCAGATGGCAAAATTTTGGACTCTTACAATCTGAAAGGTGCTGCAGACAACAATTTCAAGTTGATGAAATTTTAAAAATATTTTCTTTTTGGGTCAGAAAACATTGTGGAAAATGAAGAAATTGCTTGTCACAAGCAATTTCTTCATTTTCAGCAATGTTTTCCCAAGCCTTTTCTTGTGAGGTAGTCAAAAGGTGTCACTGTGCATTAATGAGTTCCCTTTCCCAAACAACAAAATTTTAGGGTGGTCCCATTCAAAAGCTGCTGCAGACGACAAAATAGATGTTAATAAATATGGAAATTGTGCGTGATATAGCCAAGAAAATATTGAGGCAAAAGGAGAAACTGCTGGGGATCAGCAGTTTCTTCTTTTGTCTCAATTTTTTCACAAGCCTATTCTATTAGGGATATCAAAACCAGGTCTTATTTGGGAAAGGGTTGATTTAAGACGGTTCTTCTAAAACTTCACCATTTTGATTGCAAAGCCTAAACTGTACCCCAGGTATACCATTTCCTGTCATAGTTATGTTAAATTTTGGTGATTTTTCCATAACTTTATGTTATTAACTACATGAAATGAACACAATTTATGGATGAATCTACAGAACTCTTTCCAAGGAATAACAATGTATCCACATCAAGACGGTTCTTCTAAAACTTCACCATTTTGTTTCCGCAGTCTAAACTGCACTACATGAATACAGTTTCCCGTGGTTGCTATGGTAATGACAGGACCGCCCCCGTCGTCACCGATATAAATGTCATTGACGTGATCACAGCTTGTTTTGATGACATGGTCAGGTGCACTGAGATTCAAATTGTCCCAAGTGTTATCTGTGGGTATGTGGTACAGAAACACTGCTCCTGAAACAAAAAGATGTTTTTGTGAAACACAAATGCCCCAAAAATGGCAGGAAATATTTGTTTGTCCATAATTATCTCACTGTTTACTTGATAAAATCTTCCAATATTCATTTATCAACAAAGTACATGAATGGTTTGGTTAGATAAACTGAATAATGAGTCAAAATTCAAGCATATGAAGAGCTAGAAGAGCTATCACTAAACGCATTTTCTCCTTGTCTCTCTCTCGGAACTTGAAACCATATTGAACGTCTTTGAAATTTTAATTTTTTGCTCAAACTTACCCCCTTTACAGCCAATAGCTAATATTGCACCTCTTACAGCAAAACACTCTGGTACTTTTTCTATGTGTTCATAGATGTCTAAACTGGTAAAATTGTGGTCTTTTGTGAAATTCTGACTTCCTATGTGGAGATGCCTGTCATCTATAATAAATCACCTAATTAGCCACAGAGCAATAGATAAGAAGACGGAAAGGAATGCTAAAATTCTTGTATCTAATCCAAACCGTATGTTAAGGGTATTCATTGGAATGGTCTTGTCAAGATGATTCCAGTGAGTACCCACTTAGACTGATTCATTTGGTTTTAATGCCTCTTTCCACTGCTACATTATAACATATATCTCTGTGGAAACCTGGTATTTCTTTCACCAGTACTACCACAATACGGTATCTAGTCTGAGTCTCCAGTTGCCCTCTAACATAGATGATTCACACCCACTGGTGAGAGATACACGACTTTTGTCAAAAGTCACCCACAACCATAGGGTTTGGAGTTTACCCTTTCCCAAACAGCAAAATTTTAGGGTAATCCAATTAAAAAAACTGCTACATATGACAAAATGGATGTTATTAAAGATAGGATTTGTGTAAAATATGGCACAGAAAATATTGAGACAAAAGGAGAAACTGCTGGTCATCAGCAGTTTCTTCTTTTGTTTCAATGTTTTCCCAAGCCTTTCATATTATGGATGTCAAAACCAGGTCTTGTTTGGGAAAGGGTTAAATAACACATTTAGAATATTTTTACCCCCTCTTATCTGTTGCTCTGACAAATCAACTAGTTAATCATTTCTAATTTAGTGCTACAATAACAAACCGATCTTCAAACCCCAACACTGCTTACCCACATCTTCTTTAAAATCAAAATTAACTTTTTGTTTTAGGGGATGCAACTCTATTTTAACCATTTCCCTAACGGCAAAATTTTAGGGTGATCCACTTCAAAAAGTGCCACAAATGACAAAATGGATGTTATTATTAAAAGAATTTGTGTAAAATATGGCATAGAATATATTTAGACAAAAGGAGAAACTGCTGGTTATCAGCAGTTTCTTCTTTTGTTTCAATGTTTTCCCAAGCCTTTTCTATCGGGGACGTCAAAACCCGGTCTTGTTTGGGAAAGGGTTAAAATCAAAATTAACTTTTTGTTTTAGGGGATGCAACTCTATTTTAATAATTCATTGACATCACTAATTCATCTCCCATGTTGTCAGATTTTAACATGTGAGCAAACAATGGCCAACTTCGTTTTGAACTATAGCTTCAGCCAATCTAACTATCACTCCAAACAAACTATTTGACATCATTTCCCAGGGTTTCCACAGACTTTCAAATCAGGGGGTACAAACCATACGTTTTACAGCATGCTTGTACCCCCTCTAATAGAGACAAAGAAGGATGCTTGCAGGAACTGGAGGTACAAGATTCATTTTGGGGGTAAAAAAAACCCTTTGGAGGTTTTTGGACACCCTGTTTCCGCAAGACTATTCTGACCATCCACAAAACTATGGACAGGAAAACAAGATAGTACTCCTGGATGAAAACATTGGACCAATCAGTGTCGAATTTGATTGGCTGACACAGAATAGGGGTGAATCCAAGAGTTTTTGTGGTTTTTTTTTTTTCGAAGAAAGTAGGTCCCAATATTGGCACCATCCCCTGTAAGTTTTTCTACCTAAAATTGCACTATGGGTGAAGGCATTTTAATTTTTTTTATTTCATATCCAAACCCATTGTTGTGGGTACTCATTTGAATTGTCTCGGTGAGACAATTCCAACAAGTACAACATAGGGTTTGATTAAATACAAGAGCCGTCAGAGACGGACAATGCTCCCCGAATAGGGCATTGTCACAATAAATATATGCCATACAGAGCTAATATAAAGCTATCAAATGTTAATAGTCCATGAGCCAGGACCCGAATTTTGGCCGATTGGTACCACTCGGAGGGAGTAATTCTTTTTGCACTTTTTGATTAGTCTGGTATCTATACTTCATGTTTCAGTATGATAGCAATCTCAAATCGGTAGCTTATGCCCCGAAAAACGCTTCTTTTCAAGGGTACCCTTTACACGCAAAATTTTCATTGGTTGTCTGGTGAAACAACACATACATTTCTCCAACCCTTAAACTCATTCAAATACAAAAGTATTTCTTCATAACTGAAATACAGTACAGAGTAGCATATTGTAAGGTTTTGTGTTCGTCTGAAATGTCATCTGGAGGATGATTTTAGTGTACACAGAGAACTATCTATAGATGATACGAATTACATGGAAAAGGTGAAAATTATAGTGTTTTTGGACACATTAAGTCCGCTTTCTGATGAAAATGGACTGTTATTAGTATTTTGATATCAGGTGATGCTAAATAGATATACATATAACAAAATAGCATGGATAGCAATGCCAACTTAATTGCCATTACACCACCAGAAAGTCAATCAAATTTTGCAAAATTTGCTTCCCAAAAACATAAACGCTTACCATTTACATTTCATTCATTTTCTTAATGTAAAACTAATTCGAACTACGAATAATTCACATGAATAATGCTTACAAACAATTCTTTAATGATAAACATGTAGAAAACTAGGCCTGGTTTGAAAGTGTACGCAGAGAAGCTAGCTTCTCACAAGATAAAAAAGGAGTGAGGGTTAAAGCCGGATATATTCTTTTTGTGGTTCTGATTCGGGATGATGACACAATGTCATTGTTTTAATGTTATTCTACTGTGGGACAGTCATTAGAATACATGTTCAGGAAAATTTACATCCATAAAGCATTGAAGAAAAACGTTTTTCCATGTGCAGTTGATTCGTGAAGAAAGACGGGTTATCAATACTGCTATATAATGTATGCTATTTTTTCCCTGAAATCCTATGCGGATATTCAAGTGGATAAGACATTATTTAAAAATAAAGAGACCCTCTAGAGTGCACACCTTCGTCTTTTGTCTTTTGTTCGGATACATTTGCACAATGAATACAAAAATTATAGGCTATTGGCTTGCTTTTAAAAACAATTATGATGACTTCTGGTGTTAACACTGACATGCAAATCGGTAGTGTTTCCTAATATATGTACAAATTCTTTCTACGTACATATTGCCTTAATACAGCCACTTGAATTGCAAATGGAAGTTCATGAATTCCAGGAAAAAGTACACAAAATATTGTATATACATCATATTAAGAAACATGTGTAGTTAACTACAAGGCTATCGCCTTTGGTGTGTACGTATACAAATGTTACAAAGGAGGTATTTTCAGCAAAACTGTCATGAAACTAGTCTATAATTAGAGACCTAGCATACATCTTAAGTGTATTCAAAGCGTTGTTGTGCAACAGAATTAACATTAATCCAGGACATCTGAACATGTATTGACCCTACTTCGGTTATGATTTCTTAAGAAAGACGCTAAACTAACATAGGAAGATGCAGTTGTCCTGGGTTTACTTCAGTGCACTATACTCTGTAGCGTTGACATATCACTACAGGAGTAAAGTCTTTTAGAATACAAGATATAATGCAGTACAAAAGAAATATTTACCAGTAAAAAATAAAGTTAAGTGTTAAATAAACGATGAGACTAGAGATAAAATTGATTTCATTGATACAAAAGCTGTTGAAAAAGCTCACACTACCTTTCTGAAAAAAAAGAACCTAATTCCAAAGTTCAGTTTTAATCTTTCGTGAATGATGCATACTGTAAGTAAAATGGGATATAAAGGAAGAAAGAATCACTACATGGACTGTTATACAATGTACATAGACATTCACAATTTATTTATGTGAAGTAAACAATGATAACACAAAGAGAGTAATATGCAAATGTAAGTATTTAGGTACCAAAGTAGATGTGTTGAATTGCAATTACAACATAATGCAAGAATTACGAATTGATATTAATCAACTTCTACCCAAAGCTTGGAACTGTCATGCGCAATGCCATAATTATAACCAAACAATCGAAATCACACTAGCATTTAGCCTGACAGCAATTGGTATTTCAAATGAAGAAATGCAGACATGTTGATACAAAGAAAAAAGTAAGAATCTAGTATGCATAACAGGGAAATGTGTTTTGTGACTTTTGGGCACTTCATAGTTATGAAGATTAGACATTTGAAGTTTATTAAATTATTAAAGCATGTGATTCATTTATTGTAAATATGCAAATATGAGAGAGAATGGGATCACGATAAAAGTGGTCTCGGTTATAAATATATGAAAGGATATGGTCAATCAGAGGTAGAGATTTTCCATGTATCTAAGTCATCAGCAAATTTCAACGACTCAATTAAAAAAAATTGAAAAAAAAAACGATCCAAAGTTATTTTGCTGTGTTCATTGATAAATTAAGTACGTATTTTAATTAGCATCAATATTTTTTCAATGATTTAGGTGTTAATATAAGAAAAGAAGTATAAAGCGGTGATTGAAAAGCGAACTGTTGGGGCAGAATGAAATTTAATTTCTCCGCATTGCGGATATTATCAACTTACAAACTAATTGTAGTATTTTAATCTTAATCAGATAAAAACCATCATTACTGAATAATAAGCAAAATAAGGTTTGTGACGTTGAATAATGTCAAACATCATCAGTTGGTATTTATAAGTCCAATAACCCGCGAGAATGACAATTTCGAAATTATAAAGTTATGTAGACAACGAAGTTGTTCGGCACTTTAAAGTACGCTGGTGCATTTACGTAACTAGTCAAGTTAATGCGTGGTAAAGGTTTTTACACCTTAGTGTAAATGAATGTTTTAAATACATTTTGTATGTAGGATAATATGGCTAGCTGCTACGAGCTTGTCCGAAACTTTTAAACCGTCTTACCCCTCCCAGTTTTATTGGCCAAAATGGATAATACTAAGAACACGGTTGCACATGGTAATGTTTCTAGTCCTGGAGGCTTAAAGTGCTAAATAAGATTACCCAAGTTGATGGGGAGTCTACCCCTTCTTTTGCAGCAATCTGATATTGGAAAAAGTGCTTCCAGTGAGACTGAGACAGTTTAAGAGGATTAGTTGACTGCTGCTGAGGAGACTGGTTAGGGTAACAAGACGTTGATTCCTAAAAATCGGATATCAGTGAACTGTTAACAAGGTGGAGGGAGTGTGTGGGGTTGGAAAGGCTACGGGACTTTTATATGAAAAAAAAACCAAAAAAATACAGCAGGTGTGAGAATCAAAAACTTTTGATATGCCCTCATAAACGACTTGTTTTGAAACATGGGATCATAAACGAAGCCGCTAAACAACCACAAACTTGCATTCTCTCCTACACAGATGAAAGTCACACCAGAAGTGACAAGTTATGGTAACTATTTAGAGAATCATTAAATCGAGTTTCAATTTATATAGATCTGATGAATCTGTTGCTCACAACGCAGATTCTATGAAACGTTTTCATTTGTCTAAAAGAGATGGTGAATGAGAAATGATTGATTAAAAAATACGCCACTGTGATTATAAAGACAGGGGGTGCTGTATGTGCTTTTGTTACCACAACTTCAATCACTCTGACCATTAGTTATCAATTATATCATTTCATGTTTGTATGTTGCTATAACAATATGTTTATGTTAAGCAATAAAGAATAAAGAATAATAATATAATATAATATTTCAATCACATTGTTGTTAACATTTGTGTGGTGATATGTATCCTAGAGAACTTTCAGACTCTTACAAAATTAAAACAAAGATTTACCGAATCATTTGAGTATGTATCATAATGCATTTTGTTATGATTCATGCCAAATAAACTAGAACACATATACATTTGAATCACATTTTAATACATATGTACGACAGAAGAAGTTTAAATCTAAGTCAAATGATTATCTAAAGTATATATGCATTTATTTTATCTATATGTTTATCATTTCTCCTGGTGAGCTGGACACACATTACCTAAAGTGATTTTCAGTGACAAAAACCATATCACTAACATCAGGTATGTCAGGAACCAATGACTGAATCAAAATCACGAATACCAGAATCAGCACATGTATACAATATGATAATATATAGCAGACATTTTAGAAAAATTGCTATTGCAACGTAATACGTACATACAGACAAGGAGACTTGGAAATGGGAAAAGGACTATACACATGTTATACAATCACCTGGCTTATAAAATTACACTGTTTTTAATAAATCTATTCTGTAAGTATGCAATGTACATCTACGGACTTCGCTGTCGACATACATAATAGAATCTGTCTTTTATGAGGTCAGGGGGGTTCATTCATTCATGAACACTGCAAAATATTTTCAAAACGAAATAAAATTGCGAAAGTACTACGTGTATCTCATTTCTTTTTTAACATAGAAATAAGTTCCCTCTGTACACTTTGATTATCCATTCTTTGCATAAGTAATCTTTGTCTAATCATCATAGTTTATACAAACTAGGTTTATTAGGAAATGAGAATGTTATAATCTTACTTGAAAGCAGAAACAATTGAGCCGGGATCTGGAAAAACGTCCCTTATAGCATTTTTCAAAATTGAGTTTCAAGATCAGCCTGTTGTCAAATGGAGTTCAATATGCATCAATGTTGCTCTCTAAAAGTTACTACAGGTCACGAAGAAGCTATTGGAGAACAATATGGATCCTGATCAGACTGTGCGTATGCACAGGCTGATCTGGGTCTATGTTGGGCTCAAAAGCCTTAAGGGACGTTTTTCCAGATCCTGGCTCAATTGTATTCTCTCATACTTACATAATTGAGCGCGAATCTGGAAAAGTGTCCCTTATAGCATTTGAGTCAGTCATATTTCAAGATCAGTGCATGCTTTTAGTGAAGACGGGCAGACATCCATGCTGCTATATTACAATTACAACAGATCATTAAGGATGTAGTGGAGAACAGCAATGATTCCTGATCAGACTGCGTGTATACGCAGGCTGATTTGGAACCATATTTGACTCAAAAGCCTTAAGGAACCTTTTTTCCGTATCCTGACTCATTATATTGTACATGTATTCTATTGGGTTATGATTAGATTTATATGAAGAACAATATATCCGACGAAGAGAGTTCTTGTACATATATATGACAAAAACAGCAAATTATTTCGCATATTGATTGTATCATTGAATAGGGGAATATCGGGTTCTACCTTGGTTGCTACATGATTTACATTATATATCGTATAATCGTATATTGGCATTGGGCTATAATTATTTTTTTGTGTAAAGTATAGCTCCATTTATTCTATGTGGCCATTCAAATTAGTTACGAACCGTCAAATATTGTGCAATTGAATATATTTCCAGTTTTTTTTCTAATTTGCATTGATTGGACATTCAACTGAACATATGAGGCCCTTTATTATATTTAAAAGTGAAAATGCTATTGAGTTCAGCATTCTTTCAGTAGGCCTAACGTAAAATTCTCCATTTTATATTAATATAACACATATATGCATGAAATAGCCACCTAATGGGTAATCCAATTTTTTTGGATAAAAACACAGTGCTGTCAATAGATTTAGCAACAGTTAGAAGCCTTAAAATACTCATAATATGCGTTTTAGTTTTTAGGTACGAACATTTCAGGGTCCGAATCTACCAAATGTTTTTGCCTTTTACAGCTTCTTCCGAGTGTTTTGTGTCACGAAACTTGCATGAATCAATGGATACGCATTTGAAAATATATTTAAGTGTAAAAATATGTAGCCACTTGCATTTCTGCTTCAAAGAATTGAAAAATTCACTTGAAAAAAATGTGCATTTCGTTCGGTGTAGGGGCCGACAAATTGTCTTCTATTTCACAGCCTACAGACGCCTCATACCTGGGAACAGATTGAATAGTACTCAAAACCAGCATTTTAAGGATATTTTGGCAGAGAAAATAATCACGACAAGCCTTTTGATAAATCACATACTTCCAAAAGAAATCGCACCTACTGACCAATTTGTGGACATGTGAAAATGGGGTAGGTTAAGAAAACGGCGATTTTCTCAGCATAAGCTACCGATTTCAGACTGCTATCATATCAATTAGTTAACTGCATATATCAAGCTGTTCAGAAAGTGCAATTAGAATTACTCCCTCCGAGTGGTACCAAAAAAGTGTCTGGCTCATGGACTATAAGCCCCCTTTTTCCATGACATATTTTGTATACGCAAAATTCAAGTAGTTTATTGTCAAGGGCATCTGATTTGCTACTCAAATATGAAATTTCATCAAATTCTGACCATTAGACTAGGAGAAATTAGAGAAAAACTGTATTTAACCTTAAGTCCCCTTTTCCCATGACGAGGCGTCAAATCCCAAAACCGGGAAAAGTAAATCGGCATTTTGTCATAGGGAGTTCACATGGTAAGTTTCATTTGATTTGGCCCAAGGGTTATGGAGAAATCGCTTCGGACGGACGGACGGACGGAATGACGGACGGACGGACAGACAAAGCGGCGACTATATGCTCTCCCTTCGGGAAGCATAATAATTGAAATATTACCTGTAAATGCCACTATTCTGGTTCCCAGTAAATAAACTTTCCGCACACAACTTTCCAGACTTCCAACATGTATCATGGTTGCCTCCTTTCTACCAGTTCTAGACAGTCTTTGACAATCCATACATAATGACCAGTAATATAAGTCACCCGAGTCATCTCCAGATATCACCTGTGAAGATTCAAGAAATAAGCTTTTTTTATTCCTTTACTTCCAAAAGCTACCATGAAGAGCCCACATCGTACCACTAGACCACGGCACCCCATTAAGTGCAGGATATCATAAAGTTCTAAGAAATCATACAGACATGGTTTGGGTTAAATACTTGTCAGAGTCACGGAACGATTTGATTTATTGGGGTTTTACGCCATTTTCAACTACTAAGGTCATATCGCGGCGGCTGGAGCACCTAGCCATGGATTCCTGGCGTTTCTCATACCAGTACTACCAGTCGCGGAACGAGTTCCCTTATGAATGTACAAAGTTTAAAAGCAATAAAATTTGAATAGGTGGAGATATAGAAATGTGCAGGTAAAATGATAACCCATTACCAGACGACAAAATTTCACACACATCCAAATTCAAAGATGTTACAGAGAACAATTTCAAGTTAGTAAAAATTTACATTTTTTTGGTCATTATGGGAAGAAAACATTGTGGGAAAATGGAGAAATTGCTTTTCAAAAGCAATTTCTTCATTTTCCACAATGCTTTCAAAAGACTTTATCTTGTAGGACGTCAAAGAGTATCATTATGTGGGAATGGGTCAACCCTTTCCCAAACAAGACCTGGATTTGAGGTCCCTATTAGAAACAGCTTAGGGAAAACATTGAAACAAAAGAAGAAACTGCTGAAACTCAGCAGTTTCTCCTTTTGTCTCAATATTTTCTATCCCATATTTTACACAAATTCTATCTTTTATAATTTTCATTTTGTCATTCGTGGCAGTTTTTAAAGTGGATCACCCTAAAATTTGGCCGTTTGGGAAAGGGTCAACCAAAAGATTAACCCAACACCTTCACCCACAATAAAGCTAAATAAACAAGAGCTGTCTGAGGACAGCAAAGCGTGACTATCAAGTGCTGGATAGAGACAAATTCCAAGTTTGAAAAGGGTTAAAAAATTCCATTTAAACAAATGTCAGAGTAACAAATCCTTGTCTACAGGCTGATATTATGGTCACAGAAGCATGTGCAAAGTTTGAAAGCAATAGCTGTTACAGAAAAAAAGCAATGGGTTTGGATATGTATCTCAGATACATGCAAGTTGCACGCAAAAACTAAACCAAGAATTTCTAAGTCGTAAAGGGTAAAAAATCCATTAAATTAAATGCCAGAGGAACAAATATTTGCCAAAAGGCTGATGTTATGGTCACAGAGACATGTGCAAAGTTTCAGTGCAATAGTACTAGTAGAAATGGAGATTTGACAAACTTGTACATAAAAATTCAGCCAAAGCATTAAGCCAACACCAACGCCGACGCCTGAGTTACTAGAATAGCCCCACTATTCTATTGATAGTCGCGCTAAAAATCCAGATATATTCTTCTAGTCAATATATTAAAATATAATTGCCATTCATTCATTGCATCACACATTTGACAAAGCGACAGATAAGAGGGCGTTAGCACATTTAACTTTGATTTTCATTCCAAACTCTATGTTGTGAGTACTCATTTGAATTTTCTCAATAAGATGACAAGGTTTTGAAGAACTTTCACAAATATTCTTTATCTATAGCTCTGAATTGAACAAGAAATCTTCAATAGTTAAAACAAACTTACAGTATCTTCCCAGAATGCCACAGCTGTCATATTGTTGATAGATTCACTAAATAAAGTACAGTCTATATCATGTTTACAGTTGTCAGATATCGTCCAGACTGGTTGACCTTGAACCATGACCTTGGGAGCACAGGCAAATATCTTGTTACCCCATGATCTATAAATAAAGAAAGTTATGTACCACTTTCATGAATTATACAAAATGTTAAACTATGTTAATTCTTAGCTTTAAGGCTCTTGTAATGATGTAGCAAAGCAACAAAGCAATTCATTTTAGGCATTTTGGCAGGCAGCAAAGCACAAGGTCAGACTGCATTTACATGCAGTCTGACCTTGATGTATGCTGCCTGCTGAAGTCACTTGAAAAGTATTTCAGATTGATTCACTAAATAAAGTACAATCTATATCATGTTTACAGTCATCGCTTATTGTCCAGACTGGTTGACCTTGAACCATGACCTTGGGAGCACAGGCAAATATCTTGTTACCCCAAGACCTGAAATTGATGAGATTTATGTACCGTATAGCACTTTATTTCTGTGGGGTCCAAATTCTGCAGTTTTTCCTGAAATCAGCCAGGTTAAATTTCTGGGTAACATATTTCTGCAGTCTCTCACTTTGTCGAATTAAAGATATATTTCTGCGCTATGAAATCAGTTTTCAAATATATTTTGAAAGACGATGCTTACAAAATATTCGAATTTATAATACTATGTGATGGAAAGAGGATAATCCCATTTATTTATCTTTTAAGTCGCTATCGGAAACAATGGCGTATACAGATAGGTGTGAAAAATGAAAAGGAAGATGTGTCAAACAGAAACTGTTACCAATCAGTCAAACTTGTTGAATCATTGTTTATGGACTAACAAAAATGTCATATCTACTGTATAATCTACAGCTAAATTAAAGCTGTTGTTACACCATTTTTGAATGGGAAAGAACTCCGCTGTTATTAAATGCTGATTTGCATCAGGTGGTAAGTGTTTTACTTGTCCATGTACTGACTAAAATTGAAGAACAACAACAATCACCTATGTATTAGTAATACAGCCAGGGTTAAAATTCTGCGGATTTAATTTCTGCGGTGCTGTCTAAGACCGCAGACATAGCAGAAATAAAGTCCCTGCAGAAATAAAGAGCTATACGGTATCACTTTTTGGTAAATAATGTAAAAGATTCTCCATTTTTAAAACTCCTGTAATGCTATAGCAAAACAATCAGGATATGATTTTAAGTTATTCTAACAGGAAGCATAAAACAAGGTCAATGGGCTTACACTATGATTATTTGGAAATTATTTTTTTTTTAATTTTTTTTATATCAATTGATAAGGACAGGACCGGGTGTTCACTTCAACTCAACCCATTACTACATATTGACCCTTTTGACCCCTCACAAAGTAAAAGTTCCAGAAAACATTGTGGGAAAAGAAGAAATTGCTTGTGACAAGTAATTTCTTCTTTTCTCACAATATTTTTTATCAGGAAAGACCAAAAAATGTAACATTTCAGTCACTGAGAATTGTCATCTGCAACACCTTTGAAACCGGTCCAAAATTTTGCTGTTCTGTAATGGGTTAAGCAGAAATTCAACTTATTTGATGAAGACAAAACAAATGTCAAATGTATTACCTTAAGATGAGGTACAAGCCTTATGGTATTATCTCCTTCCAGAGGTTGGTTTAGATAATTAGATTTACTATTTCCCACACCTTTAAAGCCCTTCAAGATAAAAGCTTGGATGTGGAATATGAAGTAATTGCTTGTGACAATGTTTGCTACAAAAAAATTCACTTGAAATTATCGTCTGCAACATCTTTGAATTGGACCAGTCAAAATTTTGCTGCTTGATAATGGGTTATTTGTAAAATTACAAATGAGCCGCGACGCGAGAAAAGCGGAATTTAGCATAAGCGAAAACAAAGACGCAGATCAGCTTCGCGGTGACCGTGAATCTGATCAGCATCTGTGTTTTCGCTGGTGAGAAAGTTTAGTTCTTCTTCTTGCCATGTACGAAATTTCGTGACTCTAATCACTTTCTGCGGCTGTACAGCCTAATTTGTGTCAGATCTGGTCAAAACTCCCAAAGACCGATTTTCTCGCGTCGCGGCTTAAATATTAAACAATTTTTTACCTGACACAGTTCACAGTTTTATAGAAGTATTGTATGTTATTTGTGTTTTCTTCTTTTTCTTCTTCTTCCGAACATTTATGCACTATCAGAGTATTATCTTTGGATGAACTTACAAGCCTTATAGTATTGTCCCCTTCTAAAAGTTGATTTACAGTTGTTTCTGAAAAGAAAAATATCTAGATTGGTACAAATACAGGGTGATCCAAAAAACATGTCCCACACAATATTTAATATATCTGCTTAATGTGGTAGCATTATTTTAGTTTTGGTATTGATAGAAAGGGCAGGCAAAAAATTTTGTGATGGTTGTGCAGAAGAATGTCATGTAGCGTCATGGTAACGTCAATGACATCATCAATGACGTCATCATATTCTTAGCTTTCCAAGATGGCTGAGAATGTAGAAATAGTCAAACTGTACTATAAATTAGGTAAATATCCGGCTCTAGTTAGAAGAAAAATCCAAAATTTGTACCCAAATGCTACAGTGCCTTCCAGAAAGCAAATAAGAAGACTTGTGTCTAAGTTTGAACTGAAAGGGACTGTCAACGACACCAGATCTGGAAAAAGCGGTAGACCACGCACAGGGCGTACAGAAGAGAATGTGGAGAGTGTTCCTGAAATTGTACAGGAAACTCAAAGGGTATCCATTAGGGGTATTATGAAGGACATCTCAAACAACACTGATGTAAGCTATGGTACAGTGAAAAGAATTCTTAAGTTCGATTTGAATTGTGAACCATACAAAATAACCAGCATGCAGCATTTGAAAGACACTGATATCACGGCTAGACTGGCATTTGTTAATTGGATTGAACAGAACGATGAAATTGTTGATGACATTTGGTTTTCTGATGAAGCACACTTTTACCTGAACAATGCTGTAAACAAAGAAAACCTATGGTACTGAAGCATTGATAAACCGGTATTTCATGATGAAAGGTCATTACATAGTGACAAAGTTACTGTTTGGGCAGCACTCAGTTCTCGCGTTGTTATAGGGCCTTATTTTTATGAAGAGAATGGAGAAACTGTCAGTGTAATTTCTGATCGCTTCTTAGAAATTGTGAATGATAACTTCTACCCGGAACTTAGAAGAAGAAGACTGGTGAATAGAAGCTGGTTTCAACAGGATGGTTCCACACCGCACACTGCAAATCGTGTGTTGACCTATTTACAACGCAAATTTGGGGAGCATCTAATTTCATTAAAGGGACATTTCATTCCAATTTCAATTTTTCAAAGTATGTCTTGATGCCAAGATTGGTTATTCTGATGAGTATAAATACTATTAGTTTTTTTAAGTTGTTGCCAATAAGCGAGAAACACACATTTAAAGTTGAGACATAATCGATAAATTGCATATGAATCCGAACTGTTGTCCACAACAATTTGTTCAATTTTAACACAAAAATATAAATTTCTCGTAAACGGCGCAATATTTTGGCTTGAAATTTTCAGAATTTTCATAAGGAAACATGCTCTTTCAGATAAAGATAAAAGTAAAATTTATGACAAAAAATTCTGAAATGTCACTTTAAAGACTGTGAATGAATGGCCCCCTCATTCACCCGATCTCAGTCCGCTGGACTTTTTCTTAAGGGGTTGCTTAAAAGAAAGAGTTTATGAACCCAAACATGTCACTATAGCTGAACTGAAAGAAGCAATTAGTAGGGAAATAGACTTGATTGATCGTCAAACCTGTCATACAGAACTTTCGACGTTGTCTTAGACTAGTTTCGAAAAAACAGGGTGGTCACATCGAGCTTCTCTTGTAAATATATTTAGTGAATTATTATATAATTTTGTAATCAGACAAAATTTTACAAATATATACTAAAGTTCTGGAAAATTTAAACGAAATATATAAGATGGTAAAAAAATTATAAAGCATTGTTTGTAGGACATGTTTTTTGGATCACCCTGTACATTCTAAATGCATATAAAAATTAAATAAACTTAAAAGAAAGTTTAAAACCTTTTAAATTATTCATGTTCAATGTCAATCAACATGTTTGTTTTCTCTTAAGTGATGAGCTTAGAAGCTTTAAAGGGACATATCATGTCAAATTTCATTTTTTAAAGCGTCTCTTGATGCAAAGATTGGTTATTCTAATGCATATAAAAGTTATCAGTATTTTGAAGTTGTTATTTGTAAACAAAAAATATGACTTTAAAGTTAAGACAGAAATGACAAATTCAATATAAATCTGAACTGTTGTGGAAAACAATTTGTTTAAGTTTACTACAAAAATATATATATTTCCCTTAAACAGCACAATATTTTGGCATGAAATTTTCAGAGTTTTCATAAGAAAATATGTTTTTCAGATGAAAATAAAAGTAAAATTGACGAAAAATATCAATGACATGTCACCTAAAAATACTTCTTCTGCACATTGATTTACAATTGTTACTGAAAAAAACAAGATGTGTTTGTGAAACAGGAATGCCCCCAAAATGGCCAATGTTACATTTTCGGACAGATAGACAGACAGGAGTAAAACAATATGCCCCCCCCCCATCTTTCAATACAAGGGCATAAAAATCAGTTGTTATTTCCATATTGATTGCATAATTCAATGTTCCCGGAAAAGATTTCTTAAATGTTCTGCTTTTCTCTCAGTTTTTCCTAAATCCATTTCCGTCAGTTAGCTCAAAACCAGTAATTATTTGATAAGGGATTTCTTTATTTTTAGGATAAATTTAAAGATTTCAGTTTACCTTGTCTTATTCCTGTCAAAGATGTCACATATTTTTCATGCCTGTACAGTATTTCGGAGCTCAGATCTCCTTCTATATTGGACCAGCACATAACAGCTCCACTGACATGCCCAGAAAATATGTCATTATCTGAAAAATAAATGATCAAAATTATCAGTGGGTGTCAAAAACCTCGTAACTACAGCTTTTTTAAGCTGTAGTTATGAGGTTTTGACCTACCACTAACGAAATGCAATTATTATTGAATGTATGTGATCTCAAATCTCCTTCTATATTGGACCAGCACATAACAGCTCCACTAACATGCCCAGAAAATATGTCATTATCTGAAAAATAAACGATGAAAAATATCAGTGGGGGGTAAAAACCTCGTAACTCGAGCTTTTTCAAGCTGTAGTTACCAGGTTTTGACCTCTCACTAATGAAATGCAATTATCATTGAATGTATGTGAGCTCAAATTTCCTTCTATATTGGACCAGCACATAACAACTACGCTGACATGACCAGAAAATATGTCATTATCTGGAAATATAAATATAACCTTGAGAAGATGTCAATTGAAACTAGTCTATAACTATGCTGCTTAGGAAAGGGTATAAACAGAGAGCTACCAGTACATCATCTGATGTGAGCTCAATTCTTCCTCTTTATTGGGCCTGCATATAACAGGCTACAGCTCAACTCACTTGAGCAGAAAAAGTGCAATTAGATCACCTAAGATTATCAGTCAATAGCTTTTTGTTTATAACTGCGTAGGCTTGGCCAACTTTTGATTTGGAGCCTTAACCCTTCCCCAAACGTCAAAATTTTAGGGCGGTCCAACCTGAAAGCTGTTGCTAGCGAAAAAAAAGATGTTGAAAGATAGAATTTGTGTATAATACAACATGGAAAATATTGAGACAAAAGGAGAAACTGCTGGTTATTAGCAGGTTCTTCTTTTGTTTAAATGTTTTTCAAAGCCAATTCTTTTAGGGCCGTCAAAACCAGGTCTTGTTTGGGAAAGGGTTAAATTGCCTATAAATTGGTTCCAGGGTGACTCTGTATAAATGTGCAGGATGACCTTATGCTACACTATGTCATGTTTGTAAATTTAGTAAGGAATAACCCATTCCAACAAATTGACGCTTTTTGAAGCTTGAAAGATAATGGCTTTGGAAAACACTAAGGACAAGAGTTGTCTGCGGACAACGTAGCTCGCCTATAAGGGAGCTTGTCACAAAAACAGCTATTTTTTAAAAGTAGGTCAAACTCCAAGGTCAAGGTCACAAGGTCAAGGGTCATGGTCTCAAATAAAAGGTCTTGGCAGGAGGTATCCATGTATGAAATATCAAAGCTCTATCAATAATATTGCATGAGATATAGGCCAGGTTAAAGTTTTTCAAAAGTAGGTCAAACTCTAAGGTCAAGGTCACTAGGTCAAAAGTCATGGTCCCAAATAAAAGGTAGTCTTGTCAAGATGTATCCATGTATGAAATATCAAGGCTGTATCTCTAATAGTGCCTGAGATATAGACCAGGTTAAAGTTTTTCAAGTGAAGACGCGACGGGACGGGACGGTACGGTACGGGACGGTAAGCGACGCCGACACTAGGGCTGTGACATTAGCTCCCTGGACATAAAGTCCCGGCTCGCTAAAAATGAAGCATTGCTTGTGACAAGCACTTTCTTCATTTCCAACAATGTCTTCTAACCAAAAGGACCAAACATTTCTACATTTCATTCGCTTGAAATTGTTGTCTTAAACATTGAATATGGACCAGTCTAGAATCTTGCCATTTGGATTCAATAGAGTATTACATCCCACTCAACTACTCCAGTTATACGGAGACGGGACCTCGGTTTAAAGTCTCATCCGAAAGACTGGAGAAACAGGGGATCGAACCAGCCACCCCTGTGTTTCAAGTCCAGAGAGTTACCACTGCACCACCTCTGCCGCTTTTTGCCATTTGTTAATCCAACAAACCTTGCATGTACAAACAAGTAACTTCTCCATACAATGGAAAGAAATGTAACTCGGTCTTCTTGTAGGAGCCATCAATTATGTAACTGCATCTGCAAATAAAAAATTATAAGTGTACTTGAAAAAATTTAACCCTTTTCCAAACAAGATCTGGCCCCAGTTTCTCGAAAAAACTTTTAAGTACATACTCATGAGAACATGCTCAACTTCAAAGGAGTACTCTCCAACGTTGAAGGGTAATAGATTGAAGTTCACGTGGCTTTCACGCGATTTGAGCACAGTGCTCAGATTCGAGCATGAGAACGTACTCTAGTTTTTTCCAGAAACCGGGGCCTGGATTTGACGTCCCTAATAAGAATAGCTTGGGAAAACATTGAGACAAAAGAAGAAAATGCTAATAATCACCATTTTCTCCTTTTGTCTCAATATTTTCTTAGCTACATGTTACATAAATGTAATCTTTATTAAAATAAATTTTGTTCTCTATAGCAGCTTTCAATTTGGAACAGTGCAAATGTATACATGCAGTTCGGAAAAGGTTAAAGGATTTCAATAATCAAATCTGCAAAAGTTATGCTTTACACAGTCGTTAACAAAAACTGTCGCGGAGCGAACTTATACCCCCACCCTCATCCCCCGGTTCAAAGTCAAATTATCTTCCTTGGTTATCCGAGTCTTCTCTGATGCAAATTTCACTCTTTGATATCGGACGTCACTCAAGTGATGTCCGATATCAAAGAGTGAAATTTGCATCAGAGAAGACTTGGATTACTTCCTTTGTTGACCTCAAAGAAAAAGATATTGCTTCATGCAAATGTCAATGTTATGTTGTTTGTTCATGTGAATTCAATTTTTCACCAAAATATGTGTACAGCCGTTTGGGACCAACTTAAAGTCCTGAAACTTTTTATAAAACTTATTTTCTAATTTCCATCTACTTTTCTTTACTTAACCCTTTCCCAAACAAGACCTGGTTTTGACGTTCCTTATAGAAATGGTTTCGGAAAACATTGAGACAAAAGAAGAAACTGCTGATAACCAGCAGCTTCTCCTTTTGTCTTTATATTTTCCATGCTATATTGTACACAAATTCTATCTTAAACAAGGCCCATTTGTCGTCTGCAGCATCTTTTGAAATGGAAATTTTGAAAATTTGTCGTTTGGAAAAGGGTAAATATGACAGAGATAAAAACTTCCATACCTGTGATATTCAGCATACACCTCTCTCCAAAACATCCATGGTAGTTTATTGCGTGAATTCCTCGAATCAATACCCAACAGAGCCAATGTCTCTTCTGTCCTACTTGAAATAAACATCATTCTTGAAAACTCAACCAACGCATATGATGGCATTTCCTTCAGGCATTTCCTCAACCAGAAATGCATGCAGCTTTCCATACCTGGAAGGATTATTTCAAAAGATTATGGCTTAACCTTAAACCTAATGACAAAAAACAGGATTCTCCATTTCCAAAGCTACTGCAAAAGACAAAATATATATATGTAAGCAAAAATATGATTTGTTAGAAATATACTGCAGAAAGTATTGAGGCAAAAGGAGAAAATGCTGATTATCAGCATTTTCTTCTTTTGTCTCAATGCTTTCCTAAGCCTTTTCTACTAGGGATATCAAAACCAGGTCTTGTTTGGGAAAGGGTTAACCTTTTACCAAACAAGACCTTGTCTTAACCTCCCTAACAGGAATGGCTTAAAAACCATTGTAGAGGCAAAAGAAGAAAACACTAAAAGCATCTTCTTCAGACATTCCTTTGAACATATCTATTTTACATCGATTGGGAAGAAAGTTTCTTCAACTTATTTTAATCCCTCTTGATTGTGCTGAATATGTGGGCCAATGAGAAGCCAAGAACAACCTCCACTACCAGAGATCGAACTCGGAACCTCTTAGTCGCAAGGCCGACGCTCTACCTCTCGACTATAGGCAACCTCCTTTAGTTGCAATAATGTAATCGAAACCTTTCTGAATTCTGATCTGTGTACCTAAGTTCCTATTTGTTGCTAGGGAGCAGGTGCTGGGGTGATTCATTCCAGCAAGTTACACAATCATAGTCAAACTTCAAAAAAAGCTATAGAATGTAGAAAGAATGTTACCTGACAACAGGTTAACCATTTTTCTGTCCAGCCAGCATAGTTTTATGTTGAAATCACTTTTGAAATTAAAGTTCAATTTAATTTTGAAGCGGACTACCCACCCATTTTATTCTATTGAGACTAAAGTTCAATTTAATTTTGAAGCGGACTACCCACCCATTTTATTCTATACTATTGAGACTTGAAGTTTCTGTTGAAAGAAGATATTGAAAACAATTCCTGTTGGTACTTTTTATCGAATTTGTGTCATGGAATATGCTTTTATGTGATTTACTTCTGATAAGATATGTTGGTAGATCTATTGAAAAAAAATATGCAAGAAAATATGTTTTCCCCTAGTTTGCCTTTCTCCAAAGAAGCAAGAGGACAGACTCATAGCGACAAACCAAGACCCATCATCAAGTTTGTGACTACAAAATCGCAGCTACACCTCAGATTAACCTCTCTTTGTCTGTATCATTGCCAACAGTCAATACGCATCATTGATATGGTGAAGAATTCTGCCACTGAAAAATATTAACGGAATTCGACTTCCTTTGTGATAAAAGTGGAAGTTCAAATTAAACCTTTCTTAAACAGCAAAATTTTGGACTGACACCATTTGAAAACTGCTGTTGTCGACAAATTAGATGTTGCTGAGGATAGGATTTGTGTGAAATATTTTTATAAAAATAAGGCACAGAAAATATTGACACAAAAGAAGAAACTGCTGGTTATCAGCAGTTTCTTCTTTTGTCTCAATGTTTTCCCCAGTCAGTTCAATAAGGGACGTCAAATCCAGATCTTGTTTGGGAAAGGGTTAAAGAGGGACCTTACTTATCTTAGAAATGGACGAAGTAAATATGGGACGAAACAACGATTGGACGAAACAACATAATTTAATTTTTTACCAAACAGCAGATCCCTCCATAGTCTGCATACTCGTTTAGCTATAGCGGCACTTTTACCATCAAGTTTACTCAAGATATACGCTTGCATTTCTTCTGGTAGCCGACCAATGCTGGCCGGCTTCTTTTTCGACATTATAGGGCCTTTCTGTCGCGACATAATTTTACATAGTCACCGGCTAAAAATATTAGACTGGATTCAACTCGCATTCGGTTCCTCTCGGGTGTTTGCGAACGCTCAACATTCCTCGGATGTACTTCATAGTACGGAAACTAGGGCCTTCGAGATCGTTCACAGACAGAATATTGTGTTATTTTGTTTTTCGTTTTTAGGGAATATTTATAGAATATTAGATATTTGTTGTATCTTATCATCTAATCCGAGTCTTCTCTGATGTAAATACGCTCTTTGATATTTTGATTTTTCGCTATTTACATCAGAGAGCGTTGCTCTTTGAAAAAATCAAGAAGTTCGCAACAAATTGTTGCGCATCGTTCTCCGTCCGATCTTAAACGCTATCTTTAAAACCCCTGATGATATCGATAAATGAACCATTTATTGTTATGGATGCTGAAAAAATTACGACCAAAAAGTATTTCTAAAAGGTTAATAGGCAATGTTTTGCAACAACCCTCACCTGAGCAGCCTTTAATTACCTTGACCTTCCATTCAAAACCAAAGGTTATACTCATCCAGCAGGCCGATTTGAAATGAAAATTTTGGTCAGGTATGACAAAAATGATTTATTGGTCTATACCCTACAGTGTTTTATCGAGTGATTCGATATGATACACAAAAACAAAGCTTCAAGTTACTTGTAACGTTACCGAACTTTCCGCTGTTTTCAAAGAGCAACGCTCTCTGATGTAAATAGCAAAAAATCAAAATATCAAAGAGCGTATTTACATCAGAGAAGACTCGGATTACTTATCATCATACGTGTGGATGACTCTTTTTCTTCACTTTTTTATAGTATACGAGGGTCCATCAATAATTTCGAGAACTAATTTTATATCAGAAAAATATGTCGATTAACCTAGAAACATTACCCATTTCTTTTAAAAGTAACATCCCTTGAACAGTTTGCATTCAATCGCTTGACCCATGCCTGCGGCACGTGCTACAGCCCATCACGTGACATGTCCCGCAAACATTTGTAAATTACACACCCCAACTCTTCTTTTTAATCAATATCTTCACCCCGTGATTCATTTCTAAGGCTTGGAAACAACTAGAAGTCGCAAATTGCATAATCTGTGCAGTGCGGAGGGTTTGGTAATATTTCTATATCCAGTTTCACAATACGGGACTTTTTAACGCGTTAACAATGGCGCGACGCGCTGTCATAGCCCGGCAGAATTCCGGGCCTTATGATATTTGCGCGCTGTCTCATAAAAGTGGGTCGCAGACCAGATTTGATTACTGTTGCAAAGTTATAAGTATTTACTCGACTTTACATATATGTCGGAGTCCAGTTTGGAATCTAGGCCGATCCGGAATTGGCCTAGGCCGATCCAGAATCGGTCTAGGCCAAACTGGAATTCTAGTTTGGACTAGTCCAGATTAGAATTCTAGTTTGGTCTAGGCAGATTTTGGATCGGTCTAGGCCAGAATGGAATTCCAATCTGGCTAGGCCGATCTAGAATCTGCCTAGACCAGTTTGGAATCCATTCGAAAACTGAAATTGAAAATAAAGAAAGTTTGAAATATCAAAATTTAACAAGTTTGATTCAATAAACTAAATATTAAATTAGTTTTCATACTTTAAAGTCAAGGAAAAATTACAAATAGCGAGAATTAAAGTGCAAAACTGTAAGCTGCGCACAAATGAGTTTAGGGCAATTTCTTGTTTTTCTACAGTGATATAATTTATGTTGGATTTGTTTCTCATTTTTATTTAACCTACCGGTACTCTTAAGAGAGAACATATATGAAAACCCAAATGTAAAACGTTTTTAGTAATTAATCCTTTTCTCAACAAGCCCTAGTTCTGGCATCCCTAATAAAAGGCTTTTTAAGACAATGCGAGAAAAAAATAATGATGATCTGAATTTTCTTCCCTTCATTAAATGTTTTCATGCTTTTGCATTGTAAGTTTTCAGTTTTATTGATAGGCTTAAGTTTGCAATCAATAGCAACTTTACATTTGGACAATCACAACTCTGCGTCATTTGGGAAAGGGTTAAACAAGACAGAACATATTATGTACATGTAACTTGGTAAATTGATTATATCGTTTACCTGCGTATCTCAGCGTCCAACAGTACAGTAAGGCTTGTATCGCCTGATCGTAATTAATTCCCTGTTTAAAATCCATTTTACACTTTTTTCCGTGCTATATCCAATAAAACTCCATCACATCTATTTCAAAATTTAAAAACAGTTTTATAACAGCTTTGGAAATTTAAAACATTTTGGCGATAAAGCATTAACTTAAAACTTAACATGGATTAAGATATGGGCTGACACTGGCCAGATGAAACAAAATTTAAAGTACACAATATGGTCAATCACAGGTTGTCTGATAACATTTTACTTTAATAAAATAATTAAAGTTGTCTTGGAATGCAAAATATCTTATTCTGGTTGAGAAGGCAAGCCCAGAAATGACCAAAGAAACATATACTTATGTAATTAATCACTTCTTATCAGAACTGAATATAAAAACATTGCAGATTAAAGGTGACAAAAAGATGATTGGTTTGCATACTTATTTTCCTTCTCAACAGATTAAGAAATGAAAATATATGGCTTTATGGCTTAATCTCAGCATTCAAGTCGGTATTTTGTGTTGTTGTTACCATTCTCTGGAGTCATTAAGATACAAAAAATTTGGCCTATAGCTCTATTGCAGAAATAAATGATAACAATAATAAAAAAAACCCTTAGAATTCAGAAAAAATAAATAAGCAGAGGAATTGTTCTTAGATTGTCGTGACAGCTATAGTTACTATTTGTTTGATATTTTAGTAATTTCATATCTAGTTTGGGAATGATTGTTATTATTGTTTGTTGAATATTTTAGGATTTTTAATACTCATAGTAAAAAAGGCTTATTGCAACTATTTTCCAAACAAAAATAGTGTATAAAATTCAAATTGGTTAAAAAAGAGGAGGATATTAACCTCAAATTACTAATAATAACAGATTCCAATTTGGTCTAGGCAGATTCTGGACTGGCCTAGCCAGATTGGAATTCTCATCTGGACTAGAGACTTTCTAGGCCGATTCCAGATCGGACTAGTCCAGATCAGAATTCCACTTTGGACTAGGCCAGAGTAGAATTCCAATCTGGACTAGGCCGATTCCGGATCGGCCTAGATTCCAATGTGGCCTCCGACATATACATATAATGTTTCAGTGTGATTCCTCGAATATCGATAAAAATTATGACGTTTGTCTCACCGGCGCATCTAGAAATCAATGCTTTTGTGGGTAAGAACGAAGAATAATGCTTCCAAAATTGATATTTGTTCTTTACTTTGCGACAAAAAATGATGCATCGATGTCACGTCACATGTATTTATTTGGTTCGCAAAGTTATGGCGGTCTTCCTTATAATTTTGGTATTAATTACGGTACCTTTTTACCCCCTGCCCCATTTGGCCAGGAAGCGGCCAGCGCGGTACCTATCTTGCCGATGCACGGCGCATTCTAAGATTACTGGTCATACTGCCCTTAGCTGTATCATACAAATTATCTAAATGTCTTACTATCATTTCAACACCTACATTTAAATTTTCAAGAATACATTCTATACTCAGTTCCATAAATAAGTGTGCACTTTATTTTTTTTCATTTCTCCTTTGATTCTCGACTGAAAATAATACAGCTTGCTATCATATTGTAGCTAAGAGTTCTAAAAAATGACATACCCCTTATTTTTTGTCAAAAGGACAGTTTTGGTTTATTTTTCTTAGTTTAAATACAGGTGGTATAAAAATAAAAGTTCCAAAGTAAACAAAAATTGGTTACATTCAAATTTTGTTTAGATCAAGTAAATTGGAGTCTTTTTTGAAAATCTTTTATGGCCACCAATGTTGTCGATACAAGCGAGTGTGTAACGATCGCAGAGAGCTCAAAGACCGCAATATCACTACAGCAGAATGTCATTTTATTCCTGATTGAGAGCAATGACAAAATCCTGCATACAGCTGATATTTCGCAGTGATGGAACGTTCCTCGCTAAATGACCCGCACATGTTCAATCGGATCCAAATCCAGTACAAATCGTGGCCAGGAAAGACATTCAACATTATTTCTGTTAATAAAAAAGATTCAATTCAATATCGAACGGTATTAAAAATGAATAATGTTCGATAGAATAGAGATAATCAAAACATTAATTTGATCAAATTTGTGTACTTTTGCAACTTTTATTTTCATGCCACCTTCATTTAACCTTAGAAAAACAAACTTAAACTGTCTGTGTGCCCAAATGTTAAATGTCTGACACTTTTGTGAGACTATAAGCTACAACGTGACAGCAAACTCTGTTACTTTTTGTGAGATATGAGGGGAGAAATGAAACGAAAGAAAGTGCACACTTAATTATGGAACTGAGTATAGGATTTTAGCAGGCTTCTTTTTAGCTTTATAGTATCCGGCCAGCTAGTAAAATCAATCATTTTCTCTTATCTCTCTACGCTCTCTGAAGTGTCGTATCTTCTCATAAATAACGTTATTCGATAAACATATATCTTTTTAAAATACATTTAAAATTTCAAGGACGACCGTACATAAATTATTGAGAAATACACAAAACTTTATCATAAGGGGTTGCTCAAAAATGCAAGATGACGTCATTTTTAAACAAACGTTATTGACATGCCGTCATAATTCTGTCATTACGTCATAACATTTTGACGTCATCGTTTTTTAAATAAGACGAGTCGGTTGGAAAATGAATGAGCTTTCAGCATTCCAACTTTAGTGAAAATACGTCAACGGGTAATTGAGTAGTTGATTTAGTTCTCGAAATTATTGATGGGCCCTCGTATCTACAGACCCGTAGGAATAGGGGAGGGTCTACAACTTGGCAAAAATGCCAAATTTTCCTTTTTTTCACACTGAAATTTTTGGAAAATCCAAATTAGCCCCCTATCTAACACCCCCCCCCCCCTCCGCCCCCATATACAGACACTGCGGCTTTAGCCCCCCCCCCCCATATGAAATTGCTTCCTGGCCTGTATGTACACTTCTCTAAAGGCATAATTTAATTCATTAGATCTACATCAAATGAAATGATACTCTTTTTTAACATCTAGATCTAGCCTACTTATTTATTTCGCATGTAGATCTAGGCTACTTATGGATTTATTAATGTTGTTAGTAGGCATATTTCATGTTTAAAGTAGCCTAATTCTTATTTTTGTATTGTATTGAAAGCATTTAGATAACAGTAAACTAGATACCAACATGCGCAAATAAATTTTCTCCTAACATAAAATCAGAAATCGCAACCAAAATAGCCCAGAAATAGGCCTATCTTAAACCTGAAACTCAATCAATTTGTTTTGTAAGTTTCAGTCTTTGTCTAGCCATGAAATGGTGTCATTTAATGGTGTGCAAAATTTTGTGAAATTTGAAAACCGGTAAAGTTGTAAAAAGTGAACATGAAAAAGGTCACTTGAAGTTTAACAGGGATTCAATCATAGGCCTACCAGTCAAGCAAAAGCTCAAAATTGTCCATCTAGTTTTGATACGTGTCGCCGATTGTAAATAGAATGGCAAGAGGGGTATTTGTAAAACACTTTTGATACCAAATTATATAGGTTACTGTTGATAATAAAATGTATAATTACATTTCTCATAGCACATTAACTCAGAAAAATAGCCAATAGTTTGACCAAGTTTGTAGAGATATTTTTCGCCAAAACCGGGATTTTTCTTCATACGAGTAATATCTATTTTGAAAAAAAAAAAGAAAATAAATAAATAAATAAATAAAATAAATAAATAGAAAATAAAAAAATAAAAAAGAAATAGGCTTAAACAATTTTGGTGAAAACTGGTTTTCTGTGACCTGGGGCTTTTGAGACTGTTCAAGCCAGTTTGAACGAGTTCTGACTCAAAATATGCTCTCAGCATAGGTCGAGAGGTAAAATATCAAAGTTTGAACAAGTTAGCAGAGAAAAAGTTTCTTCGTCAAAATCGGGATTTTTCCTCCGCACTCCCCCCCCCCTTACCGATTTTGCCATTTTTGACCAAATTTTTTTTTGTCTCGGATTTTCTCAAAACTTGCATATTTGGACGCTTTGGGTATGCTGTAAATAAAAATGGGGCTCCGGATACCCGACTGTACGCTTGAAAATCGGGTGTAGCCAAAAACCAATTTTGGCGAAAAACTGGCTTTCTGTGACCTGGAGCTTTTGAGACTGTTCAAGCCAGTTTGAACGAGTTCTGACTCGAAATATGCACTCAGCATAGGTCGAGAGGTAAAATATCAAAGATTGAACAAGTTTGCAGAGAAAATTTTTTTTCGTCAAAATCGGGATTTTTCCTCCGCACCCCCTTACCGATTTTGCCATTTTTGACCAAATTATTTTTGTCTCGGATTTTCTTAAAACTTGCATATTTGGACGCTTTGGGTATGCTGTAAATAAAGATGGGGCTCCGGATACCCGACTGTACGCTTGAAAATTGGGTGCAGCCAAAAAACCAATTTTGGCGAAAAACTGGCTTTCTATGACCTGGAGATTTTGAGACTTTTCAAGCCAGTTTGAACGAGTTCTGACTCGAAATATGCACTCAGCATAGGTCGAGAGGCAAAATATCAAAGTTTGAACAAGTTTGCAGTGAAAAACTTTTCGTCAAAATCGGGATTTTTCCTCCGCACCCCCTTACCGATTTTGCCATTTTTGACTAAATTTTTTTTTGTCTCGGATTTTCTCAAAACTTGCATATTTGGACGCTTTGGGTATGCTGTAAATAAAATTGGGGCTCCGGATACCCGACAGTACGCTTGAAAATTGGGTGTAACCAAAAACCAAATTTGGCGAAAAACTGACCTTCTGTGACCTGGAGCTTTTGAGACTGTTCAGGCCAGTTTGAACGAGTTCTGACTCGAAATATGCACTCAGTATAGGTCGAGAGGCAAAATATCAAAGTTTGAACAAGTTTGCAGAGAAAATGTTTTTTTCGTCAAAATCGGGATTTTTCCTCCGCACCCCCGCACCCCCTTGCCGTTTTTGCCATTTTTGACCAAAATTCTTTTTGTCTCGGATTTTCTCAAAACTTGCATATTTGGACGCTTTGGATATGCTGTAAATAAAAATGGGGCTCCGGATACCCGAATGTACGCTTGAAAATTGGGTGTAGCCAACAACCAATTTTGGCGAAAAACTGGCTTTCTGTGACCTGGAGCTTTTGAGACTGTTCAAGCCAGTTTGAACGAGTTCTGACTCGAAATATACACTCAGCATAGGTCGAGAGGCAAAATATCAAAGTTTGAACAAGTTTGCAGAGAAAAGTTTTTTCGTCAAAATCGGGTTTTTTCCTCCGCACCCCCCTTACCGATTTTGCCATTTTTGACATTTTTTTTTGTCTCGGATTTTCTCAAAAATTGCATATTTGGACGCTTTGGGTATGCTGTAAATAAAAATGGGGCTCCGGATACCCGACTGTACGCTTGGACGTCGCGCACGGTATTGCGTCACTTTTCAAAAAACGCTACCCTCCGGGGTTCATAACTGAATTTCGCAAGACCCATTTTCCTTCTCATAACTTTGTTATACATCAAACTAAAAGTAAAATCGTGATCTTTTTCAATGTCATACTGTTTTCAAGTCGTTTGTTTGTATAAATTTACTAGAGAGACTTTTTATTCGGAAATTGAGCGAAAAAACGCGTGTAACATGTAACATAAATGTACAAGTGCGACGGATATTTATAAATAATTCTGTGGTTAGTTAACGTCAAACACACAGAAATATATATTTTATGATAATGGAGATGCTGTAGAATGTTTTGCTGAAAAGAAATAAAATTCCGATGTCGATTACGCAAATTATGCCAATTTGTTTACCAAAAATCGAAGTGTAACAGTTAGAATTACGTCGCAGAAAAAGTGACAATTTTCCTAAATATTTTTGTAATTAATGACTCAAATGCCACCAAACTTGATATAGAAAATACCATTTTTCTCTTTTTCTATAATATGAAGAAGAAAGCCGGTTAGGATAACAAACGAAACAATTATTGCATTAAATGCGTGTGGACAGAAAATGTTTCGGGTCGTTGAAAACGTGACTTTTTTACTCTTCAGATTTTGAAAAATACCAGTTCCTTAATTCATACAAAAAAATAATTTCAATGTGGAAATACCGTTTTTTTCTTATTTATCATATTAAAATTTCAACGAAAAGTAATTCAAAATAATTGATAATGAGATTTTCAAAATTTCTCTTGTGAACAGAAATTTTATGAACGTAAACTTTTTATTTAAAGTAAACTTAAAATCATCCAATTTGCACATTTTTCAGTCAAAGAATAGAATGAATCAAAGCGGCATTACAGCTTAGAAGAGACAATAGACGGAAAGTGGGATATGTCCTAAAATTTGGTCTTGTATTTATAAATCACTTTAGTTTGTGCAGAGAGTAAACATTAAAAACACAACACAACCGTCGACGCAAAAACTTACTAACGTTACGCAATGATTAGAATTGACGTTCGCTATTTTGATGTTACATTTTAGTGCCGCAATACCGTGCGCGACGTCTTGAAAATTGGGTGTAGCCAAAAACCAATTTTGGCGAAAAACTGGCTTTCTGTGACCTGGAGCTTTTGAGACTGTTCAAGCCAGTTTGAACGAGTTCTGACTCGAAATATACACTCAGCATAGGTCGAGAGGCAAAATATCAAAGTTTGAACAAGTTTGCAGAGAAAAAGTTTTTTCGTCAAAATCGGGATTTTTCCTCCGCACCCCCCTTACCGATTTTGCCATTTTTGACCATTTTTTTTTGTCTCGGATTTTCTCAAAACTTGCATATTTGGACGCTTTGGGTATGCTGTAAATAAAAATGGGGCTCCGGATACCCGACTATACGCTTGAAAATTGGGTGTAGCCAAAAACCAATTTTGGCGAAAAACTGGCTTTCTATGACCTGGAGCTTTTGAGACTGTTCAAACCAGTTTGAACGAGTTCTGACTCGAAATATGCACTCAGTATAGGTCGAGAGGCAAAATATCAAAGTTTGAACAAGTTTGCAGAGAAAATGTTTTTTTCGTCAAAATCGGGATTTTTCCTCCGCACCCTCGCACCCCCTTGCCGTTTTTGCCATTTTTGACCAAAATTCTTTTTGTCTCGGATTTTCTCAAAACTTGCATATTTGGACGCTTTGGATATGCTGTAAATAAAAATGGGGCTCCGGATACCCGAATGTACGCTTGAAAATTGGGTGTAGCCAACAACCAATTTTGGCGAAAAACTGGCTTTCTGTGACCTGGAGCTTTTGAGACTGTTCAAGCCAGTTTGAACGAGTTCTGACTCGAAATATACACTCAGCATAGGTCGAGAGGCAAAATATCAAAGTTTGAACAAGTTTGCAGAGAAAAGTTTTTTCGTCAAAATCGGGTTTTTTCCTCCGCACCCCCCTTACCGATTTTGCCATTTTTGACATTTTTTTTTGTCTCGGATTTTCTCAAAAATTGCATATTTGGACGCTTTGGGTATGCTGTAAATAAAAATGGGGCTCCGGATACCCGACTGTACGCTTGGACGTCGCGCACGGTATTGCGTCACTTTTCAAAAAACGCTACCCTCCGGGGTTCATAACTGAATTTCGCAAGACCCATTTTCCTTCTCATAACTTTGTTATACATCAAACTAAAAGTAAAATCGTGATCTTTTTCAATGTCATACTGTTTTCAAGTCGTTTGTTTGTATAAATTTACTAGAGAGACTTTTTATTCGGAAATTGAGCGAAAAAACGCGTGTAACATGTAACATAAATGTACAAGTGCGACGGATATTTATAAATAATTCTGTGGTTAGTTAACGTCAAACACACAGAAATATATATTTTATGATAATGGAGATGCTGTAGAATGTTTTGCTGAAAAGAAATAAAATTCCGATGTCGATTACGCAAATTATGCCAATTTGTTTACCAAAAATCGAAGTGTAACAGTTAGAATTACGTCGCAGAAAAAGTGACAATTTTCCTAAATATTTTTGTAATTAATGACTCAAATGCCACCAAACTTGATATAGAAAATACCATTTTTCTCTTTTTCTATAATATGAAGAAGAAAGCCGGTTAGGATAACAAACGAAACAATTATTGCATTAAATGCGTGTGGACAGAAAATGTTTCGGGTCGTTGAAAACGTGACTTTTTTACTCTTCAGATTTTGAAAAATACCAGTTCCTTAATTCATACAAAAAAATAATTTCAATGTGGAAATACCGTTTTTTTCTTATTTATCATATTAAAATTTCAACGAAAAGTAATTCAAAATAATTGATAATGAGATTTTCAAAATTTCTCTTGTGAACAGAAATTTTATGAACGTAAACTTTTTATTTAAAGTAAACTTAAAATCATCCAATTTGCACATTTTTCAGTCAAAGAATAGAATGAATCAAAGCGGCATTACAGCTTAGAAGAGACAATAGACGGAAAGTGGGATATGTCCTAAAATTTGGTCTTGTATTTATAAATCACTTTAGTTTGTGCAGAGAGTAAACATTAAAAACACAACACAACCGTCTACGCAAAAACTTACTAACGTTACGCAATGATTAGAATTGACGTTCGCTATTTTGATGTTACATTTTAGTGCCGCAATACCGTGCGCGACGTCTTGAAAATTGGGTGTAGCCAAAAACCAATTTTGGCGAAAAACTGGCTTTCTGTGACCTGGAGCTTTTGAGACTGTTCAAGCCAGTTTGAACGAGTTCTGACTCGAAATATACACTCAGCATAGGTCGAGAGGCAAAATATCAAAGTTTGAACAAGTTTGCAGAGAAAAAGTTTTTTCGTCAAAATCGGGATTTTTCCTCCGCACCCCCCTTACCGATTTTGCCATTTTTGACCATTTTTTTTTGTCTCGGATTTTCTCAAAACTTGCATATTTGGACGCTTTGGGTATGCTGTAAATAAAAATGGGACTCCGGATACCCGACTATACGCTTGAAAATTGGGTGTAGCCAAAAACCAATTTTGGCGAAAAACTGGCTTTCTATGACCTGGAGCTTTTGAGACTGTTCAAACCAGTTTGAACGAGTTCTGACTCGAAATATGCACTCAGCATAGGTCGAAAGGCAAAATATCAAAGTTTGAACAAGTTTGCAGAGAAAAAGTTTTTTCGTCAAAATCGGGATTTTTCCTCCGCTACCCCTTACCGATTTTGCCATTTTTTACCAATTTTTTTGTCTCGGATTTTCTCAAAACTTGCATATTTGGACGCTTTGGGTATGCTGTAAATAAAAATGGGGCTCTGGATACCCGACTGTACGCTTGAAAATTGGGTGCAGCCAAAAACCAATTTTGGCGAAAAACTGGCTTTCTATGACCTGGAGCTTTTGAGACTGTTCCAGCCAGTTTGAACGAGTTCTGACTCGCCATATGCACTCAGCATAGGTCGAGAGGCAAAATATCAAAGTTTGAACAAGTTTGCAGAGAAAAAGTTTTTTCGTCAAAATCGGGATTTTTCCTCCGCACCCCCTTACCGATTTTGCCATTTTTGACCAAAATTTTTTTGTCTCGGATTTTCTCAAAACTTGCATATTTGGACGCTTTGGGTATGCTGTAAATAAAAATGGGGCTCCGGATACCCGACTGTACGCTTGAAAATTGGGTGCAGCCAAAAACCAATTTTGGCGAAAAACTGGCTTTCTATGACCTGGAGCTTTTGAGACTGTTCCAGCCAGTTTGAACGAGTTCTGACTCGAAATATGCACTCAGCATAGGTCGAGAGGCAAATATCAAAGTTTGAACAAGTTTGCAGAGAAAAAGTTTTTTCGTCAAAATCGGGATTTTTCCTCCGCACCCCCTTACCGATTTTGCCATTTTTGACCAAATTTTTTTTTGTCTCGGATTTTCTCAAAACTTGCATATTTGGACGCTTTGGGTATGCTGTAAATAAAAATGGGGCTCCGGATACCCGACTGTACGCTTGAAAATTGGGTGCAGCCAAAAACCAATTTTGGCGATAAACTGGCTTTCTATGACCTGGAGCTTTTGAGACTGTTCCAGCCAGTTTGAACGAGTTCTGACTCGAAATATGCATCCAGCATAGGTCGAGAGGCAAAATATCAAAGTTTGAACAAGTTTGCAGAGAAAAAGTTTTTTCGTCAAAATCGGGATTTTTCCTCCGCACCCCCCTTACCGATTTTGCCATTTTTGACCAAAATTTTTTTGTCTCGGATTTTCTCAAAACTTGCATATTTGGACGCTTTGGGTATGCTGTAAATAAAAATGGGGCTCCGGATACCCGACTGTACGCTTGAAAATTGGGTGCAGCCAAAAACCAATTTTGGCGAAAAACTGGCTTTCTATGACCTGGAGCTTTTGAGACTGTTCCAGCCAGTTTGAACGAGTTCTGACTCGAAATATGCACTCAGCATAGGTCGAGAGGCAAAATATCAAAGTTTGAACAAGTTTGCAGAGAAAAAGTTTTTTCGTCAAAATCGGGATTTTTCCTCCGCACCCCCTTACCGATTTTGCCATTGTTGACCATTTTTTTTTGTCTCGGATTTTCTCAAAACTTGCATATTTGGACGCTTTGGGTATGCTGTAAATAAAAATGGGGCTCCGGATACCCGACTGTACGCTTGAAAATTGGGTGCAGCCAAAAACCAATTTTGGCGAAAAACTGGCTTTCTATGACCTGGAGCTTTTGAGACTGTTTCAGCCAGTTTGAACGAGTTCTGACTCGAAATATGCACTCAGCATAGGTCGAGAGGCAAAATATCAAAGTTTGAACAAGTTTGCAGAGAAAAAGTTTTTTCGTCAAAACCGGGATTTTTCCTCCGCACCCCCCTTACCGATTTTGCCATTTTTGACCAAAAAATTTTTTGTCTCGGATTTTCTCAAAACTTGCATATTTGGACGCTTTGGGTATGCTGTAAATAAAAATGGGGCTCCGGATACCCGACTGTACGCTTGAAAATTGGGTGCAGCCAAAAACCAATTTTGGCGAAAAACTGGCTTTCTATGACCTGGAGCTTTTGAGACTGTTCCAGCCAGTTTGAACGAGTTCTGACTCGAAATATGCACTCAGCATAGGTCGAAAGGCAAAATATCAAAGTTTGAACAAGTTTGCAGAGAAAAAGTTTTTTCGTCAAAATCGGGATTTTTCCTCCGCACCCCCCTTACCGATTTTGCCATTTTTGACCAAAATTTTTTTGTCTCGGATTTTCTCAAAACTTGCATATTTGGACGCTTTGGGTATGCTGTAAATAAAAATGGGGCTCCGGATACCCGACTGTACGCTTGAAAATTGGGTGCAGCCAAAAACCAATTTTGGCGAAAAACTGGCTTTCTATGACCTGGAGCTTTTGAGACTGTTCCAGCCAGTTTGAACGAGTTCTGACTCGAAATATGCACTCAGCATAGGTCGAGAGGCAAAATATCAAAGTTTGAACAAGTTTGCAGAGAAAAAGTTTTTTTTCGTCAAAATCGGGATTTTTCCTCCGCACCCCCCTTACCGATTTTGCCATTTTTGACCATTTTTTTTGTCTCGGATTTTCTCAAAACTTGCATATTTGGACGCTTTGGGTATGCTGTAAATAAAAATGGGGCTCCGGATACCCGACTATACGCTTGAAAATTGGGTGTAGCCAAAAACCAATTTTGGCGAAAAACTGGCTTTCTATGACCTGGAGCTTTTGAGACTGTTCAAACCAGTTTGAACGAGTTCTGACTCGAAATATGCACTCAGCATAGGTCGAAAGGCAAAATATCAAAGTTTGAACAAGTTTGCAGAGAAAAAGTTTTTTCGTCAAAATCGGGATTTTTCCTCCGCTACCCCTTACCGATTTTGCCATTTTTTACCATTTTTTTTGTCTCGGATTTTCTCAAAACTTGCATATTTGGACGCTTTGGGTATGCTGTAAATAAAAAGGGGGCTCCGGATACCCGACTGTACGCTTGAAAATTGGGTGCAGCCAAAAACCAATTTTGGCGAAAAACTGGCTTTCTATGACCTGGAGCTTTTGAGACTGTTCCAGCCAGTTTGAACGAGTTCTGACTCGACATATGCACTCAGCATAGGTCGAGAGGCAAAATATCAAAGTTTGAACAAGTTTGCAGAGAAAAAGTTTTTTCGTCAAAATCGGGATTTTTCCTCCGCACCCCCTTACCGATTTTGCCATTTTTGACCAAAATTTTTTTGTCTCGGATTTTCTCAAAACTTGCATATTTGGACGCTTTGGGTATGCTGTAAATAAAAATGGGGCTCCGGATACCCGACTGTACGCTTGAAAATTGGGTGCAGCCAAAAACCAATTTTGGCGAAAAACTGGCTTTCTATGACCTGGAGCTTTTGAGACTGTTCCAGCCAGTTTGAACGAGTTCTGACTCGAAATATGCACTCAGCATAGGTCGAGAGGCAAAATATCAAAGTTTGAACAAGTTTGCAGAGAAAAAGTTTTTTCGTCAAAATCGGGATTTTTCCTCCGCACCCCCTTACCGATTTTGCCATTTTTGACCAAATTTTTTTTGTCTCGGATTTTCTCAAAACTTGCATATTTGGACGCTTTGGGTATGCTGTAAATAAAAATGGGGCTCCGGATACCCGACTGTACGCTTGAAAATTGGGTGCAGCCAAAAACCAATTTTGGCGATAAACTGGCTTTCTATGACCTGGAGCTTTTGAGACTGTTCCAGCCAGTTTGAACGAGTTCTGACTAGAAATATGCACTCAGCATAGGTCGAGAGGCAAAATATCAAAGTTTGAACAAGTTTGCAGAGAAAAAGTTTTTTCGTCAAAATCGGGATGTTTCCTCCGCACCCCCCTTACCGATTTTGCCATTTTTGACCAAATTTTTTTTGTCTCGGATTTTCTCAAAACCTGCATATTTGGACGCTTTGGGTATGCTGTAAATAAAAAGGGGGCTCCGGATACCCGACTGTACGCTTGAAAATTGGGTGCAGCCAAAAACCAATTTTGGCGAAAAACTGGCTTTCTATGACCTGGAGCTTTTGAGACTGTTCCAGCCAGTTTGAACGAGTTCTGACTCGACATATGCACTCAGCATAGGTCGAGAGGCAAAATATCAAAGTTTGAACAAGTTTGCAGAGAAAAAGTTTTTTCGTCAAAATCGGGATTTTTCCTCCGCACCCCCCTTACCGATTTTGCCATTTTTGACCAAAAAATTTTTTGTCTCGGATTTTCTCAAAACTTGCATATTTGGACGCTTTGGGTATGCTGTAAATAAAAATGGGGCTCCGGATACCCGACTGTACGCTTGAAAATTGGGTGCAGCCAAAAACCAATTTTGGCGAAAAACTGGCTTTCTATGACCTGGAGCTTTTGAGACTGTTCCAGCCAGTTTGAACGAGTTCTGACTCGAAATATGCACTCAGCATAGGTCGAAAGGCAAAATATCAAAGTTTGAACAAGTTTGCAGAGAAAAAGTTTTTTCGTCAAAATCGGGATTTTTCCTCCGCACCCCCCTTACCGATTTTGCCATTTTTGACCAAAATTTTTTTGTCTCGGATTTTCTCAAAACTTGCATATTTGGACGCTTTGGGTATGCTGTAAATAAAAATGGGGCTCCGGATACCCGACTGTACGCTTGAAAATTGGGTGCAGCCAAAAACCAATTTTGGCGAAAAACTGGCTTTCTATGACCTGGAGCTTTTGAGACTGTTCCAGCCAGTTTGAACGAGTTCTGACTCGAAATATGCACTCAGCATAGGTCGAGAGGCAAAATATCAAAGTTTGAACAAGTTTGCAGAGAAAAAGTTTTTTTTCGTCAAAATCGGGATTTTTCCTCCGCACCCCCCTTACCGATTTTGCCATTTTTGACCATTTTTTTTTGTCTCGGATTTTCTCAAAACTTGCATATTTGGACGCTTTGGGTATGCTGTAAATAAAAATGGGGCTCCGGATACCCGACTATACGCTTGAAAATTGGGTGTAGCCAAAAACCAATTTTGGCGAAAAACTGGCTTTCTATGACCTGGAGCTTTTGAGACTGTTCAAACCAGTTTGAACGAGTTCTGACTCGAAATATGCACTCAGCATAGGTCGAAAGGCAAAATATCAAAGTTTGAACAAGTTTGCAGAGAAAAAGTTTTTTCGTCAAAATCGGGATTTTTCCTCCGCTACCCCTTACCGATTTTGCCATTTTTTACCAATTTTTTTGTCTCGGATTTTCTCAAAACTTGCATATTTGGACGCTTTGGGTATGCTGTAAATAAAAATGGGGCTCCGGATACCGGACTGTACGCTTGAAAATTGGGTGCAGCCAAAAACCAATTTTGGCGAAAAACTAGCTTTCTATGACCTGGAGCTTTTGAGACTGTTCCAGCCAGTTTGAACGAGTTCTGACTCGACATATGCACTCAGCATAGGTCGAGAGGCAAAATATCAAAGTTTGAACAAGTTTGCAGAGAAAAAGTTTTTTCGTCAAAATCGGGATTTTTCCTCCGCACCCCCTTACCGATTTTGCCATTTTTGACCAAAATTTTTTTGTCTCGGATTTTCTCAAAACTTGCATATTTGGACGCTTTGGGTATGCTGTAAATAAAAATGGGGCTCCGGATACCCGACTGTACGCTTGAAAATTGGGTGCAGCCAAAAACCAATTTTGGCGAAAAACTGGCTTTCTATGACCTGGAGCTTTTGAGACTGTTCCAGCCAGTTTGAACGAGTTCTGACTCGAAATATGCACTCAGCATAGGTCGAGAGGCAAAATATCAAAGTTTGAACAAGTTTGCAGAGAAAAAGTTTTTTCGTCAAAATCGGGATTTTTCCTCCGCACCCCCTTACCGATTTTGCCATTTTTGACCAAATTTTTTTTGTCTCGGATTTTCTCAAAACTTGCATATTTGGACGCTTTGGGTATGCTGTAAATAAAAATGGGGCTCCGGATACCCGACTGTACGCTTGAAAATTGGGTGCAGCCAAAAACCAATTTTGGCGAAAAACTGGCTTTCTATGACCTGGAGCTTTTGAGACTGTTCCAGCCAGTTTGAACGAGTTCTGACTCGAAATATGCACTCAGCATAGGTCGAGAGACAAAATATCAAAGTTTGAACAAGTTTGCAGAGAAAAAGTTTTTTCGTCAAAATCGGGATTTTTCCTCCGCACCCCCCTTACCGATTTTGCCATTTTTGACCAAAATCTATTTGTCTCGGATTTTCTCAAAACTTGCATATTTGGACGCTTTGGGTATGCTGTAAATAAAAATGAGGCTCCGGATACCCGACTGTACGCTTGAAAATTGGGTGCAGCCAAAAACCAATTTTGGCGAAAAACTGGCTTTCTATGACCTGGAGCTTTTGAGACTGTTCCAGCCAGTTTGAACGAGTTCTGACTCGAAATATGCACTCAGCATAGGTCGAGAGGCAAAATATCAAAGTTTGAACAAGTTTGCAGAGAAAAAGTTTTTCGTCAAAATCGGGATTTTTCCTCCGCACCCCCCTTACCGATTTTGCCATTTTTGACCAAAATCTATTTGTCTCGGATTTTCTCAAAACTTGCATATTTGGACGCTTTGGGTATGCTGTAAATAAAAATGGGGCTCCGGATACCCGACTGTACGCTTGAAAATTGGGTGCAGCCAAAAACCAATTTTGGCGAAAAACTGGCTTTCTATGACCTGGAGCTTTTGAGACTGTTCCAGCCAGTTTGAACGAGTTCTGACTCGAAATATGCACTCAGCATAGGTCGAGAGGCAAAATATCAAAGTTTGAACAAGTTTGCAGAGAAAAAGTCTTTTCGTCAAAATCGGGATTTTTCACCCCCCTTACCGATTTTGCCATTTTTGACCAAAATTTTTTTGTCTCGGATTTTCTCAAAACTTGCATATTTGGACGCTTTGGGTATGCTGTAAATAAAAATGGGGCTCCGGATACCCGACTGTACGCTTGAAAATTGGGTGCAGCCAAAAACCAATTTTGGCGAAAAACTGGCTTTCTATGACCTGAAGCTTTTGAGACTGTTCCAGCCAGTTTGAACGAGTTCTGACTCGACATATGCACTCAGCATAGGTCGAGAGGCAAAATATCAAAGTTTGAACAAGTTTGCAGAGAAAAAGTTTTTTCGTCAAAATCGGGATTTTTCCTCCGCACCCCCCTTACCGATTTTGCCATTTTTGACCAAAATTTTTTTGTCTCGGATTTTCTCAAAACTTGCATATTTGGACGCTTTGGGTATGCTGTAAATAAAAATGGGGCTCCGGATACCCGACTGTACGCTTGACAATTGGGTGCAGCCAAAAACCAATTTCGGCAAAAAACTGGCTTTCTATGACCTGGAGCTTTTGAGACTGTTCCAGCCAGTTTGAACGAGTTCTGACTCGAAATATGCACTCAGCATAGGTCGAGAGGCAAAATATCAAAGTTTAAACAAGTTTGCAGAGAAAAAGTTTTTTCGTCAAAATCGGGATTTTTCCTCCGCACTCCCTTACCGATTTTGCCATTTTTGACCAAAATTTTTTTGTCTCGGATTTTCTCAAAACTTGCATATTTGGACGCTTTGGGTATGCTGTAAATAAAAATGGGGCTCCGGATACCCGACTGTACGCTTGAAAATTGGGTGCAGCCAAAAACCAATTTTGGCGAAAAACTGGCTTTCTACGACCTGGAGCTTTTGAGACTGTTCCAGCCAGTTTGAACGAGTTCTGACTCGAAATATGCACTCAGCATAGGTCGAGAGGCAAAATATTTAAGTTTGAACAAGTTTGCAGAGAAAAAGTTTTTTCGTCAAAATCGGGATTTTTCCTCCGCACCCCCCTTTCCGATTTTGCCATTTTTGACCAAAATTTTTTTGTCTCGGATTTTCTCAAAACTTGCATATTTGGACGCTTTGGGTATGCTGTAAATAAAAATGGGGCTCCGGATACCCGACTGTACGCTTGAAAATTGGGTGCAGCCAAAAACCAATTTTGGCGAAAAACTGGCTTTCTATGACCTGGAGCTTTTGAGACTGTTCCAGCCAGTTTGAACGAGTTCTGACTCGAAATATGTACTCAGCATAGGTCGAGAGGCAAAATATCAAAGTTTGAACAAGTTTGCAGAGAAAAAGTTTTTTCGTCAAAATCGGGATTTTTCCTCCGCACCCCCCTTGCCGATTTTGCCATTTTTGACCAAAATATTTTTGTCTCGGATTTTCTCAAAACTTGCATATTTGGACGCTTTGGGTATGCTGTAAATAAAAATGGGGCTCCGGATACCCGACTGTACGCTTGAAAATTGGGTGCAGCCAAAAACCAATTTCGGCGAAAAACTGGCTTTCTATGACCTGGAGCTTTTGAGACTGTTCCAGCCAGTTTGAACGAGTTCTGACTCGAAATATGCACTCAGCATAGATCGAGAGGCAAAATATCAAAGTTTGAACAAGTTTGCAGAGAAAAAGTTTTTTTCGTCAAAATCGGGATTTTTCCTCCGCACCCCCTTACCGATTTTGCCATTTTTGACCAAAATTTTTTTGTCTCGGATTTTCTCAAAACTTGCATATTTGGACGCTTTGGGTATGCTGTAAATAAAAATGGGGCTCCGGATACCCGACTGTACGCTTGAAAATTGGGTGCAGCCAAAAACCAATTTTGGCGAAAAACTGGCTTTCTACGACCTGGAGCTTTTGAGACTGTTCCAGCCAGTTTGAACGAGTTCTGACTCGAAATATGCACTCAGCATAGGTCGAGAGGCAAAATATCAAAGTTTGAACAAGTTTGCAGAGAAAAAGTTTTTTCGTCAAAATCGGGATTTTTCCTCCGCACCCCCCCTTACCGATTTTGCCATTTTTGACCAAAATTTTTTTGTCTCGGATGTTCTCAAAACTTGCATATTTGGACGCTTTGGGTATGCTGTAAATAAAAATGGGGCTCCGGATACCCGACTGTACGCTTGAAAATTGGGTGCAGCAAAAAACCAATTTTGGCGAAAAACTGGCTTTCTATGACCTGGAGCTTTTGAGACTGTTCCAGCCAGTTTGAACGAGTTCTAGCTCGAAATATGCACTCAGCATAGGTCGAGAGGCAAAATATCAAAGTTTGAACAAGTTTGCAGAGAAAAAGTCTTTTCGTCAAAATCGGGATTTTTCACCCCCCTTACCGATTTTGCCATTTTTGACCAAAATTTTTTTGTCTCGGATTTTCTCAAAACTTGCATATTTGGACGCTTTGGGTATTCTGTAAATAAAAATGGGGCTCCGGATACCCGACTGTACGCTTGAAAATTGGGTGCAGCCAAAAACCAATTTTGGCGAAAAACTGGCTTTCTATGACATGGAGCTTTTGAGACTGTTCCAGCCAGTTTGAACGAGTTCTGACTCGAAATATGCACTCAGCATAGGTCGAGAGGCAAAATATCAAAGTTTGAACAAGTTTGCAGAGAAAAAGTTTTTTCGTCAAAATCGGGATTTTTCCTCCGCAACCCCCTTACCGATTTTGCCATTTTTGACCAAAATTTTTTTGTCTCGGATTTTCTCAAAACTTGCATATATGGACGCTTTGGGTATGCTGTAAATAAAAATGGGGCTCCGGATACCCGACTGTACGCTTGACAATTGGGTGCAGCCAAAAACCAATTTCGGCAAAAAACTGGCTTTCTATGACATGGAGCTTTTGAGACTGTTCCAGCCAGTTTGAACGAGTTCTGACTCGAAATATGCACTCAGCATAGGTCGAGAGGCAAAATATCAAAGTTTAAACAAGTTTGCAGAGAAAAAGTTTTTTCGTCAAAATCGGGATTTTTCCTCCGCACCCCCTTACCGATTTTGCCATTTTTGACCAAAATTTTTTTGTCTCGGATATTCTCAAAACTTGCATATTTGGACGCTTTGGGTATGCTGTAAATAAAAATGGGGCTCCGGATACCCGACTGTACGCTTGAAAATTGGGTGCAGCCAAAAACCAATTTTGGCGAAAAACTGGCTTTCTACGACCTGGAGCTTTTGAGACTGTTCCAGCCAGTTTGAACGAGTTCTGACTCGAAATATGCACTCAGCATAGGTCGAGAGGCAAAATATTAAAGTTTGAACAAGTTTGCAGAGAAAAAGTTTTTTCGTCAAAATCGGGATTTTTCCTCCGCACCCCCCTTTCCGATTTTGCCATTTTTGACCAAAATTTTTTTGTCTCGGATTTTCTCAAAACTTGCATATTTGGACGCTTTGGGTATGCTGTAAATAAAAATGGGGCTCCGGATACCCGACTGTACGCTTGAAAATTTGGTGCAGCCAAAAACCAATTTTGGCGAAAAACTGGCTTTCTATGACCTGGAGCTTTTGAGACTGTTCCAGCCAGTTTGAACGAGTTCTGACTCGAAATATGCACTCAGCATAGGTCGAGAGGCAAAATATCAAAGTTTGAACAAGTTTGCAGAGAAAAAGTTTTTTCGTCAAAATCGGGCTTTTTCCTCCGCACCCCCCTTACCGATTTTGCCATTTTTGACCAAAATATTTTTGTCTCGGATTTTCTCAAAACTTGCATATTTGGACGCTTTGGGTATGCTGTAAATAAAATGGGGCTCCGGATACCCGACTGTACGCTTGAAAATTGGGTGCAGCCAAAAACCAATTTCGGCGAAAAACTGGCTTTCTATGACCTGGAGCTTTTGAGACTGTTCCAGCCAGTTTGAACGAGTTCTGACTCGAAATATGCACTCAGCATAGATCGAGAGGCAAAATATCAAAGTTTGAACAAGTTTGCAGAGAAAAAGTTTTTTTCGTCAAAATCGGGATTTTTCCTCCGCACCCCCTTACCGATTTTGCCATTTTTGACCAAAATTTTTTTGTCTCGGATTTTCTCAAAACTTGCATATTTGGACGCTTTGGGTATGCTGTAAATAAAAATGGGGCTCCGGATACCCGACTGTACGCTTGAAAATTGGGTGCAGCCAAAAACCAATTTTGGCGAAAAACTGGCTTTCTACGACCTGGAGCTTTTGAGACTGTTCCAGCCAGTTTGAACGAGTTCTGACTCGAAATATGCACTCAGCATAGGTCGAGAGGCAAAATATCAAAGTTTGAACAAGTTTGCAGAGAAAAAGTTTTTTTCGTCAAAATCGGGATTTTTCCTCCGCACCCCCCTTACCGATTTTGCCATTTTTGACCAAAATTTTTTTGTCTCGGATTTTCTCAAAACTTGCATTTTTGGACGCTTTGGGTATGCTGTAAAAAAAATAGGGCTCCGGATACCCGACTGTACGCTTGAAAATTTGGTGCAGCCAAAAACCAATTTTGGCGAAAAACTGGCTTTCTATGACATGGAGCTTTTGAGACTGTTCCAGCCAGTTTGAACGAGTTCTGACTCGAAATATGCACTCAGCATAGGTCGAGAGGCAAAATATCAAAGTTTGAACAAGTTTGCAGAGAAAAAGTTTTTTTCGTCAAAATCGGGATTTTTCCTCCGCACCCCCCTTACCGATTTTGCCATTTTTGACCAAAACTTTTTTGTCTCGGATTTTCTCAAAACTTGCATATTTGGACGCTTTGGGTATGCTGTAAATAAAAATGGGGCTCCGGATACCCGACTGTACGCTTGAAAATTGGGTGCAGCCAAAAACCAATTTTGGCGAAAAACTGGCTTTCTACGACCTGGAGCTTTTGAGACTGTTCCAGCCAGTTTGAACGAGTTCTGACTCGAAATATGCACTCAGCATAGGTCGAGAGGCAAAATATCAAAGTTTGAACAAGTTTGCAGAGAAAAAGTTTTTTCGTCAAAATCGGGATTTTTCCTCCGCACCCCCTTACCGATTTTGCCATTTTTGACCAAATTTTTTTGTCTCGGATTTTCTCAAAACTTGCATATTTGGACGCCCTGGGGTATGCTGTAAATAAAAATGGGGCTCCGGATACCCGACTGTACGCTTGAAAATTGGGTGCAGCCAAAAAACCAATTTTGGCGAAAAACTGGCTTTCTATGACCTGGAGCTTTTGAGACTGTTCCAGCCAGTTTGAACGAGTTCTGACTCGAAATATGCACTCAGCATAGGTCGAGAGGCAAAATATCAAAGTTTGAACAAGTTTGCAGAGAAAAAGTTTTTTCGTCAAAATCGGGATTTTTCCTCCGCACCCCCTTACCGATTTTGCCATTTTTGACCAAATTTTTTTTTGTCTCGGATTTTCTCAAAACTTGCATATTTGGACGCTTTGGGTATGCTGTAAATAAAAATGGGGCTCCGGATACCCGACTGTACGCTTGAAAATTGGGTGCAGCCAAAAACCAATTTTGGCGAAAAACTGGCTTTCTATGACCTGGAGCTTTTGAGACTGTTCCAGCCAGTTTGAACGAGTTCTGACTCGAAATATGCACTCAGCATAGGTCGAGAGGCAAGATATCAAAGTTTGAACAAGTTTGCAGAGAAAAAGTTTTTTCGTCAAAATCGGGATTTTTCCTCCGCACCCCCCTTACCGATTTTGCCATTTTTGACCAAAATTTTTTTGTCTCGGATTTTCTCAAAACTTGCATATTTGGACGCTTTGGGTATGCTGTAAATAAAAATGGGGCTCCGGATACCCGACTGTACGCTTGAAAATTGGGTGCAGCCAAAAAACCAATTTTGGCGAAAAACTGGCTTTCTATGACCTGGAGCTTTTGAGACTGTTCCAGCCAGTTTGAACGAGTTCTGACTCGAAATATGCACTCAGCATAGGTCGAGAGGCAAAATATCAAAGTTTGAACAAGTTTGCAGAGAAAAAGTTTTTTCGTCAAAATCGGGATTTTTCCTCCGCACCCCCTTACCGATTTTGCCATTTTTGACCAAAATTTTTTTGTCTCGGATTTTCTCAAAACTTGCATATTTGGACGCTTTGGGTATGCTGTAAATAAAAATGGGGCTCCGGATACCCGACTGTACGCTTGAAAATTGGGTGCAGCCAAAAAACCAATTTTGGCGAAAAACTGGCTTTCTATGACCTGGAGCTTTTGAGACTGTTCCAGCCAGTTTGAACGAGTTCTGACTCGAAATATGCACTCAGCATAGGTCGAGAGGCAAAATATCAAAGTTTGAACAAGTTTGCAGAGAAAAAGTTTTTTCGTCAAAATCGGGATTTTTCCTCCGCACCCCCCTTACCGATTTTGCCATTTTTGACCAAAATTTTTTTGTCTCGGATTTTCTCAAAACTTGCATATTTGGACGCTTTGGGTATGCTGTAAATAAAAATGGGGCTCCGGATACCCGACTGTACGCTTGAAAATTGGGTGCAGCCAAAAACCAATTTTGGCGAAAAACTGGCTTTGTGTACGACCTGGAGCTTTTGAGACTGTTCCAGCCAGTTTGAACGAGTTGTGACTCGAAATATGAACTCAGCATAGGTCGAGAGGCAAAATATCAAAGTTTGAACAAGTTTGCAGAGAAAAAGTTTTTTCGTCAAAATCGGGATTTTTCCTCCGCACCCCCCTTACCGATTTTGCCATTTTTGACCAAAATTTTTTTGTCTCGGATTTTCTCAAAACTTGCATATTTGGACGCTTTGGGTATGCTGTAAATAAAAATGGGGCTCCGGATACCCGACTGTACGCTTGAAAATTGGGTGCAGCCAAAAACCAATTTTGGCGAAAAACTGGCTTTCTATGACCTGGAGCTTTTGAGACTGTTCCAGCCAGTTTGAACGAGTTCTGACTCGAAATATGCACTCAGCATAGGTCGAGAGGCAAAATATCAAAGTTTGAACAAGTTTGCAGAGAAAAAGTTTTTTCGTCAAAATCGGGATTTTTCCTCCGCACCCCCTTACCGATTTTGCCATTTTTGACCAAAATCTTTTTGTCTCGGATTTTCTCAAAACTTGCATATTTGGACGCTTTGGGTATGCTGTAAATAAAAATGGGGCTCCGGATACCCGACTGTACGCTTGAAAATTGGGTGCAGCCAAAACCCAATTTTGGCAAAAAACTGGCTTTCTACGACCTGGAGCTTTTGAGACTGTTTCAGCCAGTTTGAACGAGTTCTGACTCGAAATATGCACTCAGCATAGGTCGAGAGGCAAAATATCAAAGTTTGAACAAGTTTGCAGAGAAAAAGTTTTTTCGTCAAAATCGGGATTTTTCCTCCGCACCCCCCTTACCGATTTTGCCATTTTTGACCAAAATTTTTTTGTCTCGGATGTTCTCAAAACTTGCATATTTGGACGCTTTGGGTATGCTGTAAATAAAAATGGGGCTCCGGATACCCGACTGTACGCTTGAAAATTGGGTGCAGCCAAAAACCAATTTTGGCGAAAAACTGGCTTTCTATGACCTGGAGCTTTTGAGACTGTTCCAGCCAGTTTGAACGAGTTCTGACTCGAAATATGCACTCAGCATAGGTCGAGAGGCAAAATATCAAAGTTTGAACAAGTTTGCAGAGAAAAAGTTTTTTTCGTCAAAATCGGGATTTTTCCTCCGCACCCCCTTACCGATTTTGCCATTTTTGACCAAAATTTTTTTGTCTCGGATTTTCTCAAAACTTGCATATTTGGACGCTTTGGGTATGCTGTAAATAAAAATGGGGCTCCGGATACCCGACTGTACGCTTGAAAATTGGGTGCAGCCAAAAACCAATTTGGCGAAAAACTGGCTTTCTATGACCTGGAGCTTTTGAGACTGTTCCAGCCAGTTTGAACGAGTTCTGACTCGAAATATGCACTCAGCATAGGTCGAGAGGCAAAATATCAAAGTTTGAACAAGTTTGCAGAGAAAAAGTTTTTTCGTCAAAATCGGGATTTTTCCTCCGCACCCCCTTACCGATTTTGCCATTTTTGACCAAAATCCTTTTGTCTCGGATTTTCTTAAATCTTACATATTTGGACGCTTTGGGTATGCTGTAAATAAAAATGGGGCTCCGGATACCCGACTGTACGCTTGAAAATTGGGTGCAGCCAAAAACCAATTTTGGCGAAAAACTGGCTTTCTATGACCTGGAGCTTTTGAGACTGTTCCAGCCAGTTTGAACGAGTTCTGACTCGAAATATGCACTCAGCATAGGTCGAGAGGCAAAATATCAAAGTTTGAACAAGTTTGCAGAGAAAAAGTTTTTTCGTCAAAATCGGAATTTTTCCTCCGCACCCCCCTTACCGATTTTGCCATTTTTGACCAAAATGTTTTTGTCTCGGATTTTCTCAAAACTTGCATATTTGGACGCTTTGGGTATGCTGTAAATAAAAATGGGGCTCCGGATACCCGACTGTACGCTTGAAAATTGGGTGCAGCCAAAAAACCAATTTTGGCGAAAAACTGGCTTTCTATGACCTGGAGCTTTTGAGACTGTTCCAGCCAGTTTGAACGAGTTCTGACTCGAAATATGCACTCAGCATAGGTCGAGAGGCAAAATATCAAAGTTTGAACAAGTTTGCAGAGAAAAAGTTTTTTCGTCAAAATCGGGATTTTTCCACCCCCTTACCGATTTTGCCATTTTTGACCAAAATTTTTTTGTCTCGGATTTTCTCAAAACTTGCATATTTGGACGCTTTGGGTATGCTGTAAATAAAAATGGGGCTCCGGATACCCGACTGTACGCTTGAAAATTGGGTGCAGCCAAAAACCAATTTTGGCGAAAAACTGGCTTTCTACGACCTGGAGCTTTTGAGACTGTTCCAGCCAGTTTGAACGAGTTCTGACTCGAAATATGCACTCAGCATAGGTCGAGAGGCAAAATATCAAAGTTTGAACAAGTTTGCAGAGAAAAAGTTTTTTCGTCAAAATCGGGATTTTTCCTCCGCACCCCCCTTACCGATTTTGCCATTTTTGACCAAATTTTTTTTGTCTCGGATTTTCTCAAAACTTGCATATTTGGACGCTTTGGGTATGCTGTAAATAAAAATGGGGCTCCGGATACCCGACTGTACGCTTGAAAATTCGGTGCAGCCAAAAAACCAATTTTGGCGAAAAACTGGCTTTCTATGACCTGGAGCTTTTGAGACTGTTCCAGCCAGTTTGAACGAGTTCTGACTCGAAATATGCACTCAGCATAGGTCGAGAGGCAAAATATCAAAGTTTGAACAAGTTTGCAGAGAAAAAGTTTTTTCGTCAAAATCGGGATTTTTCCTCCGCACCCCCTTACCGATTTTGCCATTTTTGACCAAAATTTTTTTGTCTCGGATTTTCCCAAAACTTGCATATTTGGACGCTTTGGGTATGCTGTAAATAAAAATGGGGCTCCGGATACCCGACTGTACGCTTGAAAATTGGGTGCAGCCAAAAACCAATTTTGGCGAAAAACTGGCTTTCTATGACCTGGAGCTTTTGAGACTGTTCCAGCCAGTTTGAACGAGTTCTGTCTCGAAATATGCACTCAGCATAGGTCGAGAGGCAAAATATCAAAGTTTGAACAAGTTTGCAGAGAAAAAGTTTTTTCGTCAAAATCGGGATTTTTCCTCCGCACCCCTCTTACCGATTTTGCCATTTTTGACCAAAATTTTTTTGTCTCGGATGTTCTCAAAACTTGCATATTTGGACGCTTTGGGTATGCTGTAAATAAAAATGGGGCTCCGGATACCCGACTGTACGCTTGAAAATTGGGTGCAGCCAAAAACCAATTTTGGCGAAAAACTGGCTTTCTACGACCTGGAGCTTTTGAGACTGTTCCAGCCAGTTTGAACGAGTTCTTACTCGAAATATGCACTCAGCGTAGGTCGAGAGGCAAAATATCAAAGTTTGAACAAGTTTGCAGAGAAAAAGTTTTTTCGTCAAAATCGGGATTTTTCCTCCGCACCCCCCTTACCGATTTTGCCATTTTTGACCAAATTTTTTTTGTCTCGGATTTTCTCAAAACTTGCATATTTGGACGCTTTGGGTATGCTGTAAATAAAAATGGGGCTCCGGATACCCGACTGTACGCTTGAAAATTGGGTACAGCCAAAAACCAATTTTGGCGGAAAAATGGCTTTCTACGACCTGGAGCTTTTGAGACTGTTCCAGCCAGTTTGAACGAGTTCTGACTCGAAATATGCACTCAGCATAGGTCGAGAGGCAAAATATCAAAGTTTGAACAAGTTTACAGAGAAAAAGTTTTTTCGTCAAAATCGGGATTTTTCCTCCGCACCCCCTTACCGATTTTGCCATTTTTGACCAAAATTTTTTGTCTCGGATTTTCTCAAAACTTGCATATTTGGACGCTTTGGGTATGCTGTAAATAAAAATGGGGCTCCGGATACCCGACTGTACGCTTGAAAATTGGGTGCAGCCAAAAACCAATTTTGGCGAAAAACTGGCTTTCTACGACCTGGAGCTTTTGAGACTGTTCCAGCCAGTTTGAACGAGTTCTGACTCGAAATATGCACTCAGCATAGGTCGAGAGGCAAAATATCAAAGTTTGAACAAGTTTGCAGAGAAAAAGTTTTTTCGTCGAAATCGGGATTTTTCCTCCGCACCCCCCTTACCGATTTTGCCATTTTTGACCAAAATTTTTTTGTCTCGGATTTTCTCAAAACTTGCATATTTGGACGCTTTGGGTATGCTGTAAATAAAAATGGGGCTCCGGATACCCGACTGTACGCTTGAAAATTCGGTGCAGCCAAAAACCAATTTTGGCGAAAAACTGGCTTTCTATGACATGGAGCTTTTGAGACTGTTCCAGCCAGTTTGAACGAGTTCTGACTCGAAATATGCACTCAGCATAGGTCGAGAGGCAAAATATCAAAGTTTGAACAAGTTTGCAGAGAAAAAGTTTTTTCGTCAAAATCGGGATTTTTCCTCCGCACCCCCTTACCGATTTTGCCATTTTTGACCAAAATTTTTTTGTCTCGGATGTTCTCAAAACTTGCATATTTGGACGCTTTGGGTATGCTTGTCACATTAAGTTTTCTGGGATTGGGTTAATGTCTTAGTTAAGGCGAGACTACGCCCCTTTTTATCTGCCGTGTGGTTTAAATTGGCTGCTTTAATACATTTTCTGGTGGCTAGTAGTTTTAATTGTACATTATGTAAATTAGTTTGCTTGGGTTAAGTGTGCGAGTTGGGTGAGTAGATTTTACTAGTTGAGCGTGGTGCATGGGAATTGGGTGCTTGTAGTGAGTTTTCTTCGTAGGGTTTTGTATAAAAACCCTGCGTTGAAATGACTCGTTGGGTAGACGATTTTTGGCATTATAGCTGGTGGAAGTGAAGTTGAGATTTTTGTGTGAAAGTTGGATTCTTCTTGGGGTAAATACTTTTAATTTACATTGATTTTATTGTGTAAATGTTTTTAGTAATTTTGTGGCTTAAATGAGCAGCTTGTTGGTATACTGAATAATCGCAACAACGCTGGAAAATGACAAATGGCTGTATAGTTAATTTCTCATTTTCCTGCACTGTTTTGGAATGGCGGATGGTTAGGACTGGTTATATCGGGGAACTATTACGTTGAATGTTTTGTCAAATTATCATTTAAGCCATGGTTAAATAAGCTATTTTTGTAACTATTTTCAAAGAAACAAACATTGTGATAATTTGTAATTAATCGTCTGCTTAGCAGTTCATATTTTGTAATTGCTAATGTTGTATTGTTCAAATGATATATGGATAATGTCAAATGCTGTAAAATTGTATCTTAATACAGTTCAGTACTTTGAATTGTTGTTTTGAGAAAACATTGTGAGAAAAGATGTAAAGTTGGTCAACGTTCTGTAAATAGCTATAGTTTGAGAAAACATTGTAGGAAAAGACGTTAGCATATTGTTTGGGTCTATGTTTTGTAATAGCTTGGGTTTGAGAAAACATTGTGGGAAAAGATGCTAACATGTTATATTGTCTTGAGATGTTTGTAAAACATGATGTTAAGTAGAGCCATTAGAGCTCTTATTAGGTAGTTGCTATAATATTTGTTATACTTCTGTAGGTTGCTTGATGTTGCTTGTTTGTTTGTAACAACCTACTATATATACCGATGTCGTATAGGCGTGTGTGGTGTGATGGCTGTGAACCTGACCTTGTGGAAGTAAACGTGTAGTCCAGACCGGGAAACTTGGGTAGTATGTCGAGCCGGCGTCAGCGTCATCGGGAAAGGACGTTTGGGATGTGACGACCGGGGAACAACATAGTAATATATAACAAACGGCTGGACAATCACATTATCTTGGTGTTATAGGCGCGGTCAGGCGACAGTTTAATCTAAGAAAATTTTGTGTTGATGATGTTTGGAAGAAAATTAGTATTTTTCAGTTGCATTAATTTATAAATCGTGTGAAGTAACGTGGACATTTTTGGGACATTAGACGTCAACCTAAACATACATTGATAGTGGACTCTCGAAATTCTTTAGGAACTTTATTGATTTTTGGTTTACGTTTTGATAAATTGGTATTTGTTTATTTGTTATGTAAATAAAATTTGGAAATGCACATCCTGACTCTTTACTGACCCGTATCCAAGCCAACCGCTCAGCCGTCTTGTGACAATGCTGTAAATAAAAATGGGGCTCCGGATACCCGACTGTACGCTTGAAAATTGGGTGCAGCCAAAAACCAATTTTGGCGAAAAACTGGCTTTCTATGACCTGGAGCTTTTGAGACTGTTCCAGCCAGTTTGAACGAGTTCTGACTCGAAATATGCACTCAGCATAGGTCGAGAGGCAAAATATCAAAGTTTGAACAAGTTTGCAGAGAAAAAGTTTTTTCGTCAAAATCGGGATTTTTCCTCCGCACCCCCGTTACCGATTTTGCCATTTTTGACCAAAATTTTTTTGTCTCGGATTTTCTCAAAACTTGCATATTTGGACGCTTTGGGTATGCTGTAAATAAAAATGGGGCTCCGGATACCCGACTGTACGCTTGAAAATTGGGTGCAGCCAAAAACCAATTTTGGCGAAAAACTGGCTTTCTACGACCTGGAGCTTTTGAGACTGTTTCAGCCAGTTTGAACGAGTTCTGACTCGAAATATGCACTCAGCATAGGTCGAGAGGCAAAATATCAAAGTTTGAACAAGTTTGCAGAGAAAAAGTTTTTTCGTCAAAATCGGGATTTTTCCTCCGCACCCCCCTTACCGATTTTGCCATTTTTGACCAAAATTTTTTTGTCTCGGATGTTCTCAAAACTTGCATATTTGGACGCTTTGGGTATGCTGTAAATAAAAATGGGGCTCCGGATACCCGACTGTACGCTTGAAAATTGGGTGCAGCCAAAAAACAATTTTGGCGAAAAACTGGCTTTCTATGACCTGGAGCTTTTGAGACTGTTCCAGCCAGTTTGAACGAGTTCTGACTCGAAATATGCACTCAGCATAGGTCGAGAGGCAAAATATCAAAGTTTGAACAAGTTTGCAGAGAAAAAGTTTTTTCGTCAAAATCGTGATTTTTCCTCCGCACCCCCTTACCGATTTTGCCATTTTTGACCAAAATTTTTTTGTCTCGGATTTTCTCAAAACTTGCATATTTGGACGCTTTGGGTATGCTGTAAATAAAAATGGGGCTCCGGATACCCGACTGTACGCTTGAAAATTGGGTGCAGCCAAAAACCAATTTGGCGAAAAACTGGCTTTCTATGACCTGGAGCTTTTGAGACTGTTCAGGCCAGTTTGAACGAGTTCTGACTCGAAATATGCACTCAGCATAGGTCGAGAGGCAAAATATCAAAGTTTGAACAAGTTTGCAGAGAAAAAGTTTTTTCGTCAAAATCGGGATTTTTCCTCCGCACCCCCCTTACCGATTTTGCCATTTTTGACCAAAATTTTTTTGTCTCGGATTTTCTCAAAACTTGCATATTTGGACGCTTTGGGTATGCTGTAAATAAAAATGGGGCTCCGGATACCCGACTGTACGCTTGAAAATTGGGTGCAGCCAAAAACCAATTTTGGCGAAAAACTGGCTTTCTACGACCTGGAGCTTTTGAGACTGTTCCAGCCAGTTTGAACGAGTTCTTACTCGAAATATGCACTCAGCATAGGTCGAGAGACAAAATATCAAAGTTTGAACAAGTTTGCAGAGAAAAAGTTTTTTCGTCAAAATCGGGATTTTTCCTCCGCACCCCCCTTACCGATTTTGCCATTTTTGACCAAAATTTTTTTGTCTCGGATTTTCTCAAAACTTGCATATTTGGACGCTTTGGGTATGCTGTAAATAAAAATGGGGCTCCGGATACCCGACTGTACGCTTGAAAATTGGGTGCAGCCAAAAACCAATTTTGGCGAAAAACTGGCTTTCTACGACCTGGAGCTTTTGAGACTGTTCCAGCCATTTTGAACGAGTTCTGACTCGAAATATGCACTCAGCATAGGTCGAGAGGCAAAATATCAAAGTTTGAACAAGTTTGCAGAGGAAAAGTTTTTTCGTCAAAATCGGGATTTTTCCTCCGCACCCCCTTACCGATTTTGCCATTTTTGACCAAAATGTTTTTGTCTCGGATTTTCTCAAAACTTGCATATTTGGACGCTTTGGGTATGCTGTAAATAAAAATGGGGCTCCGGATACCCGACTGTACGCTTGAAAATTGGGTGCAGCCAAAAACCAATTTTGGCGAAAAACTGGCTTTCTATGACCTGGAGCTTTTGAGACTGTTCCAGCCAGTTTGAACGAGTTCTGACTCGAAATATGCACTCAGCATAGGTCGAGAGGCAAAATATCAAAGTTTGAACAAGTTTGCAGAGAAAAAGTTTTTTCGTCAAAATCGGGATTTTTCCTCCGCACCCCCTTACCGATTTTGCCATTTTTGACCAAAATCTTTTTGTCTCGGATTTTCTTAAATCTTGCATATTTGGACGCTTTGGGTATGCTGTAAATAAAAATGGGGCTCCGGATACCCGACTGTACGCTTGAAAATTGGGTGCAGCCAAAAACCAATTTTGGCGAAAAACTGGCTTTCTATGACCTGGAGCTTTTGAGACTGTTCCAGCCAGTTTGAACGAGTTCTGACTCGAAATATGCACTCAGCATAGGTCGAGAGGCAAAATATCAAAGTTTGAACTAGTTTGCAGAGAAAAAGTTTTTTCGTCAAAATCGGGATTTTTCCTCCGCACCCCCCTTACCGATTTTGCCATTTTTGACCAAAATTTTTTTTGTCTCGGATTTTCTCAAAACTTGCATATATGGACGCTTTGGGTATGCTGTAAATAAAAATGGGGCTCCGGATACCCGACTGTACGCTTGAAAATTGGGTGCAGCCAAAAACCAATTTTGGCGAAAAACTGGCTTTCTACGACCTGGAGCTTTTGAGACTGTTCCAGCCAGTTTGAACGAGTTCTGACTCGAAATATGCACTCAGCATGGGTCGAGAGGCAAAATATCAAAGTTTGAACAAGTTTGCAGAGAAAAAGTTTTTTCGTCAAAATCGGGATTTTTCCTTCGCACCCCCCTTACCGATTTTGCCATTTTTGACCAAAATGTTTTTGTCTCGGATTTTCTCAAAACTTGCATATTTGGACGCTTTGGGTATGCTGTAAATAAAAATGGGGCTCCGGATACCCGACTGTACGCTTGAAAATTGGGTGCAGCCAAAAAACCAATTTTGGCGAAAAACTGGCTTTCTATGACCTGGAGCTTTTGAGACTGTTCCAGCCAGTTTGAACGAGTTCTGACTCGAAATATGCACTCAGCATAGGTCGAGAGGCAAAATATCAAAGTTTGAACAAGTTTGCAGAGAAAAAGTTTTTTCGTCAAAATCGGGATTTTTCCACCCCCCTTACCGATTTTGCCATTTTTGACCAAATTTTTTTTGTCTCGGATTTTCTCAAAACTTGCATATTTGGACGCTTTGGGTATGCTGTAAATAAAAATGGGGCTCCGGATACCCGACTGTACGCTTGAAAATTGGGTGCAGCCAAAAACCAATTTTGGCGAAAAACTGGCTTTCTACGACCTGGAGCTTTTGAGACTGTTCCAGCCAGTTTGAACGAGTTCTGACTCGAAATATGCACTCAGCATAGGTCGAGAGGCAAAATATCAAAGTTTGAACAAGTTTGCAGAGAAAAAGTTTTTTCGTCAAAATCGGGATTTTTCCTCCGCACCCCCTTACCGATTTTGCCATTTTTGACCAAATTTTTTTTGTCTCGGATTTTCTCAAAACTTGCATATTTGGACGCTTTGGGTATGCTGTAAATAAAAATGGGGCTCCGGATACCCGACTGTACGCTTGAAAATTGGGTGCAGCCAAAAAACCAATTTTGGCGAAAAACTGGCTTTCTATGACCTAGAGCTTTTGAGACTGTTCCAGCCAGTTTGAACGAGTTCTGACTCGAAATATGCACTCAGCATAGGTCGAGAGGCAAAATATCAAAGTTTGAACAAGTTTGCAGAGAAAAAGTTTTTTCGTCAAAATCGGGATTTTTCCTCCGCACCCCCCTTACCGATTTTGCCATTTTTGACCAAAATTTTTTTGTCTCGGATTTTCCCAAAACTTGCATATTTGGACGCTTTGGGTATGCTGTAAATAAAAATGGGGCTCCGGATACCCGACTGTACGCTTGAAAATTGGGTGCAGCCAAAAACCAATTTTGGCGAAAAACTGGCTTTCTATGACCTGGAGCTTTTGAGACTGTTCCAGCCAGTTTGAACGAGTTCTGACTCGAAATATGCACTCAGCATAGGTCGAGAGGCAAAATATCAAAGTTTGAACAAGTTTGCAGAGAAAAAGTTTTTTCGTCAAAATCGGGATTTTTCCTCCGCACCCCTCTTACCGATTTTGCCATTTTTGACCAAAATTTTTTTGTCTCGGATTTTCTCAAAACTTGCATATTTGGACGCTTTGGGTATGCTGTAAATAAAAATGGGGCTCCGGATACCCGACTGTACGCTTGAAAATTGGGTGCAGCCAAAAACCAATTTTGGCGAAAAACTGGCTTTCTACGACCTGGAGCTTTTGAGACTGTTCCAGCCAGTTTGAACGAGTTCTTACTCGAAATATGCACTCAGCATAGGTCGAGAGGCAAAATATCAAAGTTTGAACAAGTTTGCAGAGAAACAGTTTTTTCGTCAAAAATCAGGATTTTTCCTCCGCACCCCCCTTACCGATTTTGCCATTTTTGACCAAATTTTTTTTGTCTAGGATTTTCTCAAAACTTGCATTTTTGGACGCTTTGGGTATGCTGTAAATAAAAATGGGGCTCCGGATACCCGACTGTACGCTTGAAAATTGGGTGCATCCAAAAAACCAATTTTGGCGAAAAACTGGCTTTCTATGACCTGGAGCTTTTGAGACTGTTCCAGCCAGTTTGAACGAGTTCTGACTCGAAATATGCACTCAGCATAGGTCGAGAGGCAAAATATCAAAGTTTGAACAAGTTTGCAGAGAAAAAGTTTTTTCGTCAAAATCGGGATTTTTCCTCCGCACCCCCCTTACCGATTTTGCCATTTTTGACCAAAATTTTTTTTGTCTCGGATTTTCTCAAAACTTGCATATTTGGACGCTTTGGGTATGCTGTAAATAAAAATGGGGCTCCGGATACCCGACTGTACGCTTGAAAATTGGGTGCAGCCAAAAACCAATTTTGGCGAAAAACTGGCTTTCTACGACCTGGAGCTTTTGAGACTGTTCCAGCCAGTTTGAACGAGTTCTTACTCGAAATATGCACTCAGCATAGGTCGAGAGGCAAAATATCAAAGTTTGAACAAGTTTGCAGAGAAAAAGTTTTTTCGTCAAAATCGGGATTTTTCCTCCGCACCCCCTTACCGATTTTGCCATTTTTGACCAAAATTTTTTTGTCTCGGATTTTCTCAAAACTTGCATATTTGGACGCTTTGGGTATGCTGTAAATAAAAATGGGGCTCCGGATACCCGACTGTACGCTTGAAAATTGGGTGCAGCCAAAAAACCAATTTTGGCGAAAAACTGGCTTTCTATGACCTGGAGCTTTTGAGACTGTTCCAGCCAGTTTGAACGAGTTCTGACTCGAAATATGCACTCAGCATAGGTCGAGAGGCAAAATATCAAAGTTTGAACAAGTTTGCAGAGAAAAAGTTTTTTCGTCAAAATCGGGATTTTTCCTCCGCACCCCCCTTACCGATTTTGCCATTTTTGACCAAATTTTTTTTGTCTCGGATTTTCTCAAAACTTGCATATTTGGACGCTTTGGGTATGCTGTAAATAAAATTGGGGCTCCGGATACCCGACTGTACGCTTGAAAATTGGCTGCAGCCAAAAACCAATTTTGGCGAAAAACTGGCTTTCTATGACCTGGAGCTTTTGAGACTGTTCCAGCCAGTTTGAACGAGTTCTGACTCGAAATATGCACTCAGCATAGGTCGAGAGGCAAAATATCAAAGTTTGAACAAGTTTGCAGAGAAAAAGTTTTTTCGTCAAAATCGGGATTTTTCCTCCGCACCCCACTTACCGATTTTGCCATTTTTGACCAAAATTTTTTTGTCTCGGATTTTCTCAAAACTTGCATATTTGGACGCTTTGGGTATGCTGTAAATAAAAATGGGGCTCCGGATACCCGACTGTACGCTTGAAAATTGGATGCAGCCAAAAACCAATTTTGGCGAAAAACTGGCTTTCTACGACCTGGAGCTTTTGAGACTGTTCCAGCCAGTTTGAACGAGTTCTGACTCGAAATATGCACTCAGCATAGGTCGAGAGGCAAAATATCAAAGTTTGAACAAGTTTGCAGAGAAACAGTTTTTTCGTCAAAAATCGGGATTTTTCCTCCGCACCCCCCTTACCGATTTTGCCATTTTTGACCAAATTTTTTTTGTCTAGGATTTTCTCAAAACTTGCATTTTTGGACGCTTTGGGTATGCTGTAAATAAAAATGGGGCTCCGGATACCCGACTGTACGCTTGAAAATTGGGTGCAGCCAAAAAACCAATTTTGGCGAAAAACTGGCTTTCTATGACCTGGAGCTTTTGAGACTGTTCCAGCCAGTTTGAACGAGTTCTGACTCGAAATATGCACTCAGCATAGGTCGAGAGGCAAAATATCAAAGTTTGAACAAGTTTGCAGAGAAAAAGTTTTTTCGTCAAAATCGGGATTTTTCCTCCGCACCCCCCTTACCGATTTTGCCATTTTTGACCAAAATTTTTTTTGTCTCGGATTTTCTCAAAACTTGCATATTTGGACGCTTTGGGTATGCTGTAAATAAAAATGGGGCTCCGGATACCCGACTGTACGCTTGAAAATTGGGTGCAGCCAAAAACCAATTTTGGCGAAAAACTGGCTTTCTATGACCTGGAGCTTTTGAGACTGTTCCAGCCAGTTTGAACGAGTTCTGACTCGAAATATGCACTCAGCATAGGTCGAGAGGCAAAATATCAAAGTTTGAACAAGTTTGCAGAGAAAAAGTTTTTTCGTCAAAATCGGGATTTTTCCTCCGCACCCCCTTACCGATTTTGCCATTTTTGACCAAAATTTTTTTGTCTCGGATTTTCTCAAAACTTGCATATTTGGACGCTTTGGGTATGCTGTAAATAAAAATGGGGCTCCGGATACCCGACTGTACGCTTGAAAATTGGGTGCAGCCAAAAACCAATTTTGGCGAAAAACTGGCTTTCTATGACCTGGAGTTTTTGAGACTGTTCCAGCCAGTTTGAACGAGTTCTGACTCGAAATATGCACTCAGCATAGGTCGAGAGGCAAAATATCAAAGTTTGAACAAGTTTGCAGAGAAAAAGTTTTTTCGTCAAAATCGGGATTTTTCCTCCGCACCCCCCTTACCGATTTTGCCATTTTTGACCAAAATTTTTTTGTCTCGGATTTTCTCAAAACTTGCATATTTGGACGCTTTGGGTATGCTGTAAATAAAAATGGGGCTCCGGATACCCGACTGTACGCTTGAAAATTGGGTGCAGCCAAAAACCAGTTTTGGCGAAAAACTGGCTTTCTACGACCTGGAGCTTTTGAGACTGTTCCAGCCAGTTTGAGCGAGTTCTGACTCGAAATATGCACTCAGCATAGGTCGAGAGGCAAAATATCAAAGTTTGAACAAGTTTGCAGAGAAAAAGTTTTTTCGTCAAAATCGGGATTTTTCCTCCGCACCCCCTTACCGATTTTGCCATTTTTGACCAAAATTTTTTTTGTCTCGGATTTTCTCAAAACTTGCATATTTGGACGCTTTGGGTATGCTGTAAATAAAAATGGGGCTCCGGATACCCGACTGTACGCTTGAAAATTGGGTGCAGCCAAAAACCAATTTTGGCGAAAAACTGGCTTTCTATGACCTGGAGTTTTTGAGACTGTTCCAGCCAGTTTGAACGAGTTCTGACTCGAAATATGCACTCAGCATAGGTCGAGAGGCAAAATATCAAAGTTTGAACAAGTTTGCAGAGAAAAAGTTTTTTCGTCAAAATCGGGATTTTTCCTCCGCACCCCCCTTACCGATTTTGCCATTTTTGACCAAAATTTTTTTGTCTCGGATTTTCTCAAAACTTGCATATTTGGACGCTTTGGGTATGCTGTAAATAAAAATGGGGCTCCGGATACCCGACTGTACGCTTGAAAATTGGGTGCAGCCAAAAACCAATTTTGGCGAAAAACTGGCTTTCTACGACCTGGAGCTTTTGAGACTGTTCCAGCCAGTTTGAACGAGTTCTGACTCGAAATATGCACTCAGCATAGGTCGAGAGGCAAAATATCAAAGTTTGAACAAGTTTGCAGAGAAAAAGTTTTTTCGTCAAAATCGGGATTTTTCCTCCGCACCCCCTTACCGATTTTGCCATTTTTGACCAAAATTTTTTTGTCTCGGATTTTCTTAAAACTTGCATATTTGGACGCTTTGGGTATGCTGTAAATAAAAATGGGGCTCCGGATACCCGACTGTACGCTTGAAAATTGGGTGCAGCCAAAAACCAATTTTGGCGAAAAACTGGCTTTCTATGACCTGGAGTTTTTGAGACTGTTCCAGCCAGTTTGAACGAGTTCTGACTCGAAATATGCACTCAGCATAGGTCGAGAGGCAAAATATCAAAGTTTGAACAAGTTTGCAGAGAAAAAGTTTTTTCGTCAAAATCGGGATTTTTCCTCCGCACCCCCCTTACCGATTTTGCCATTTTTGACCAAAATTTTTTTGTCTCGGATTTTCTCAAAACTTGCATATTTGGACGCTTTGGGTATGCTGTAAATAAAAATGGGGCTCCGGATACCCGACTGTACGCTTGAAAATTGGGTGCAGCCAAAAACCAATTTTGGCGAAAAACTGGCTTTCTACGACCTGGAGCTTTTGAGACTGTTCCAGCCAGTTTGAACGAGTTCTGACTCGAAATATGCACTCAGCATAGGTCGAGAGGCAAAATATCAAAGTTTGAACAAGTTTGCAGAGAAAAAGTTTTTTCGTCAAAATCGGGATTTTTCCTCCGCACCCCCCTTACCGATTTTGCCGTTTTTGCCCAAAATTTTTTTGTCTCGGATTTTCTCAAAACTTGCATATTTGGACGCTTTGGGTATGCTGTAAATAAAAATGGGGCTCCGGATACCCGACTGTACGCTTGAAAATTGGGTGCAGCCAAAAACCAATTTTGGCGAAAAACTGGCTTTCTATGACCTGGAGCTTTTGAGACTGTTCCAGCCAGTTTGATCGAGTTCTGACTCGAAATTTGCTCTCAGCATAGGTCGAGAGGCAAAATATCAAAGTTTGAACAAGTTTGCAGAGAAAAAGTTTTTTCGTCAAAATCGAGATTTTTCCTCCGCACCCCCCTTACCGATTTTGCCATTTTTGACCAAAATCTTTTTGTCTCGGATTTTCTCAAAACTTGCATATTTGGACGCTTTGGGTATGCTGTAAATAAAAATGGGGCTCCGGATACCCGATTGTACGCTTGAAAATTGGGTGCAGCCAAAAACCAATTTTGGCGAAAAACTGGCTTTCTACGACCTGGAGCTTTTAAGACTGTTCCAGCCAGTTTGAACGAGTTCTGACTCGAAATATGCACTCAGCATAGGTCGAGAGGCAAAATATCAAAGTTTGAACAAGTTTGCAGAGAAAAAGTTTTTTCGTCAAAATCGGGATTTTTCCTCCGCACCCCCTTACCGATTTTGCCATTTTTGACCAAATTTTTTTTGTCTCGGATTTTCTCAAAACTTGCATATTTGGACGCTTTGGGTATGCTGTAAATAAAAATGGGGCTCCTGATACCCGACTGTACGCTTGAAAATTGGGTGCAGCCAAAAAACCAATTTTGGCGAAAAACTGGCTTTCTATGACCTGGAGCTTTTGAGACTGTTCCAGGCAGTTTGAACAAGTTCTGACTCGAAATATGCACTCAGCATAGGTCGAGAGGCAAAATATCAAAGTTTGAACAAGTTTGCAGAGAAAAAGTTTTTTCGTCAAAATCGGGATTTTTCCTCCGCACCCCCCTTACCGATTTTGCCATTTTTGACCAAAATTTTTTTTGTCTCGGATTTTCTCAAAACTTGCATATTTGGACGCTTTGGGTATGCTGTAAATAAAAATGGGGCTCCGGATACCCGACTGTACGCTTGAAAATTGGGTGCAGCCAAAAAACCAATTTTGGCGAAAAACTGGCTTTCTATGACCTGGAGGTTTTGAGACTGTTCCAGCCAGTTTGAACGAGTTCTGACTCGAAATATGCACTCAGCATAGGTCGAGAGGCAAAATATCAAAGTTTGAACAAGTTTGCAGAGAAAAAGTTTTTTCGTCAAAATCGGGATTTTTCCTCCGCACCCCCCTTACCGATTTTGCCATTTTTGACCAAAATTTTTTTTGTCTCGGATTTTCTCAAAACTTGCATATTTGGACGCTTTGGGTATGCTGTAAATAAAAATGGGGCTCCGGATACCCGACTGTACGCTTGAAAATTGGGTGCAGCCAAAAAACCAATTTTGGCGAAAAACTGGCTTTCTATGACCTGGAGCTTTTGAGACTGTTCCAGCCAGTTTGAACGAGTTCTGACACGAAATATGCACTCAGCATAGGTCGAGAGGCAAAATATCAAAGTTTGAACAAGTTTGCAGAGAAAAAGTTTTTTCGTCAAAATCGGGATTTTTCCTCCGCACCCCCCTTACCGATTTTGCCATTTTTGACCAAAATTTTTTTGTCTCGGATTTTCTCAAAACTTGCATATTTGGACGCTTTGGGTATGCTGTAAATAAAAATGGGGCTCCGGATACCCGACTGTACGCTTGAAAATTGGGTGCAGCCAAAAAACCAATTTTGGCGAAAAACTGGCTTTCTATGACCTGGAGCTTTTGAGACTGTTCCAGCCAGTTTGAACGAGTTCTGACTCGAAATATGCACTCAGCATAGGTCGAGAGGCAAAATATCAAAGTTTGAACAAGTTTGCAGAGAAAAAGTTTTTTCGTCAAAATCGGGATTTTTCCTCCGCACCCCCTTACCGATTTTGCCATTTTTGACCAAAATTTTTTTTGTCTCGGATTTTCTCAAAACTTGCATATTTGGACGCTTTGGGTATGCTGTAAATAAAAATGGGGCTCCGGATACCCGACTGTACGCTTGAAAATTGGGTGCAGCCAAAAACCAATTTTGGCGAAAAACTGGCTTTCTACGACCTGGAGCTTTTGAGACTGTTCCAGCCAGTTTGAACGAGTTCTGACTCGAAATATGCACTCAGCATAGGTCGAGAGGCAAAATATCAAAGTTTGAACAAGTTTGCAGAGAAAAAGTTTTTCGTCAAAATCGGGATTTTTCCTCCGCACCCCCCTTACCGATTTTGCCATTTTTGACCAAAATTTTTTTGTCTCGGATTTTCTCAAAACTTGCATATTTGGACGCTTTGGGTATGCTGTAAATAAAAATGGGGCTCCGGATACCCGACTGTACGCTTGAAAATTGGGTGCAGCCAAAAAACCAATTTTGGCGAAAAACTGGCTTTCTATGACCTGGAGCTTTTGAGACTGTTCCAGCCAGTTTGAACGAGTTCTGACTCGAAATATGCACTCAGCATAGGTCGAGAGGCAAAATATCAAAGTTTGAACAAGTTTGCAGAGAAAAATTTTTTTCGTCAAAATCGGGATTTTTCCTCCGCACCCCCCTTACCGATTTTGCCATTTTTGACCAAAATTTTTTTGTCTCTGATTTTCTCAAAACTTGCATATTTGGACGCTTTGGGTATGCTGTAAATAAAAATGGGGCTCCGGATACCCGACTGTACGCTTGAAAATTGGGTGCAGCCAAAAAACCAATTTTGGCGAAAAACTGGCTTTCTATGACCTGGAGCTTTTGAGACTGTTCCAGCCAGTTTGAACGAGTTCTGACTCGAAATATGCACTCAGCATAGGTCGAGAGGCAAAATATCAAAGTTTGAACAAGTTTGCAGAGAAAAAGTTTTTTCGTCAAAATCGGGATTTTCCTCCGCACCCCCCTTACCGATTTTGCCATTTTTGACCAAAATTTTTTTTGTCTCGGATTTTCTCAAAACTTGCATATTTGGACGCTTTGGGTATGCTGTAAATAAAAATGGGGCTCCGGATACCCGACTGTACGCTTGAAAATTGGGTGCAGCCAAAAAACCAATTTTGGCGAAAAACTGGCTTTCTATGACCTGGAGCTTTTGAGACTGTTCCAGCCAGTTTGAACGAGTTCTGACTCGAAATATGCACTCAGCATAGGTCGAGAGAAAAAATATCAAAGTTTGAACAAGTTTGCAGAGAAAAAGTTTTTTCGTCAAAATCGGGATTTTTCCTCCGCACCCCCCTTACCGATTTTGCCATTTTTGACCAAAATTTTTTTGTCTCGGATTTTCTCAAAACTTGCATATTTGGACGCTTTGGGTATGCTGTAAATAAAAATGGGGCTCCGGATACCCGACTGTACGCTTGAAAATTGGGTGCAGCCAAAAACCAATTTTGGCGAAAAACTGGCTTTCTATGACCTGGAGCTTTTGAGACTGTTCCAGCCAGTTTGAACGAGTTCTGACTCGAAATATGCACTCAGCATAGGTCGAGAGGCAAAATATCAAAGTTTGAACAAGTTTGCAGAGAAAAAGTTTTTTCGTCAAAATCGGGATTTTTCCTCCGCACCCCCTTACCGATTTTGCCATTTTTGACCAAAATTTTTTTGTCTCGGATTTTCTCAAAACTTGCATATTTGGACGCTTTGGGTATGCTGTAAATAAAAATGGGGCTCCGGATACCCGACTGCACGCTTGAAAATTGGGTGCAGCCAAAAACCAATTTTGGCGAAAAACTGGCTTTCTATGACCTGGAGTTTTTGAGACTGTTCCAGCCAGTTTGAACGAGTTCTGACTCGAAATATGCACTCAGCATAGGTCGAGAGAAAAAATATCAAAGTTTGAACAAGTTTGCAGAGAAAAAGTTTTTTCGTCAAAATCGGGATTTTTCCTCCGCACCCCCCTTACCGATTTTGCCATTTTTGACCAAAATTTTTTTGTCTCGGATTTTCTCAAAACTTGCATATTTGGACGCTTTGGGTATGCTGTAAATAAAAATGGGGCTCCGGATACCCGACTGTACGCTTGAAAATTGGGTGCAGCCAAAAACCAATTTTGGCGAAAAACTGGCTTTCTACGACCTGGAGCTTTTGAGACTGTTCCAGCCAGTTTGAACGAGTTCTGACTCGAAATATGCACTCAGCATAGGTCGAGAGGCAAAATATCAAAGTTTGAACAAGTTTGCAGAGAAAAAGTTTTTTCGTCAAAATCGGGATTTTTCCTCCGCACCCCTTACCGATTTTGCCATTTTTGACCAAAATTTTTTTGTCTCGGATTTTCTCAAAACTTGCATATTTGGACGCTTTGGGTATGCTGTAAATAAAAATGGGGCTCCGGATACCCGACTGTACGCTTGAAAATTGGGTGCAGCCAAAAACCAATTTTGGCGAAAAACTGGCTTTCTATGACCTGGAGCTTTTGAGACTGTTCCAGCCAGTTTGATCGAGTTCTGACTCGAAATTTGCTCTCAGCATAGGTCGAGAGGCAAAATATCAAAGTTTGAACAAGTTTGCAGAGAAAAAGTTTTTTCGTCAAAATCGAGATTTTTCCTCCGCACCCCCCTTACCGATTTTGCAATTTTTGACCAAAATCTTTTTGTCTCGGATTTTCTCAAAACTTGCATATTTGGACGCTTTGGGTATGCTGTAAATAAAAATGGGGCTCCGGATACCCGACTGTACGCTTGAAAATTGGGTGCAGCCAAAAACCAATTTTGGCGAAAAACTGGCTTTCTACGACCTGGAGCTTTTAAGACTGTTCCAGCCAGTTTGAACGAGTTCTGACTCGAAATATGCACTCAGCATAGGTCGAGAGGCAAAATATCAAAGTTTGAACAAGTTTGCAGAGAAAAAGTTTTTTCGTCAAAATCGGGATTTTTCCTCCGCACCCCCCTTACCGATTTTGCCATTTTTGACCAAAATTTTTTTGTCTCGGATTTTCTCAAAACTTGCATATTTGGACGCTTTGGGTATGCTGTAAATAAAAATGGGGCTCCGGATACCCGACTGTACGCTTGAAAATTGGGTGCAGCCAAAAAACCAATTTTGGCGAAAAACTGGCTTTCTATGACCTGGAGCTTTTGAGACTGTTCCAGCCAGTTTGAATAAGTTCTGACTCGAAATATGCACTCAGCATAGGTCGAGAGGCAAAATATCAAAGTTTGAACAAGTTTGCAGAGAAAAAGTTTTTTCGTCAAAATCGGGATTTTTCCTCCGCACCCCCCTTACCGATTTTGCCATTTTTGACCAAAATTTTTTTTGTCTCGGATTTTCTCAAAACTTGCATATTTGGACGCTTTGGGTATGCTGTAAATAAAAATGGGGCTCCGGATACCCGACTGTACGCTTGAAAATTGGGTGCAGCCAAAAAACCAATTTTGGCGAAAAACTGGCTTTCTATGACCTGGAGCTTTTGAGACTGTTCCAGCCAGTTTGAACGAGTTCTGACTCGAAATATGCACTCAGCATAGGTCGAGAGGCAAAATATCAAAGTTTGAACAAGTTTGCAGAGAAAAAGTTTTTTCGTCAAAATCGGGATTTTTCCTCCGCACCCCCCTTACCGATTTTGCCATTTTTGACCAAAATTTTTTTGTCTCGGATTTTCTCAAAACTTGCATATTTGGACGCTTTGGGTATGCTGTAAATAAAAATGGGGCTCCGGATACCCGACTGTACGCTTGAAAATTGGGTGCAGCCAAAAAACCAATTTTGGCGAAAAACTGGCTTTCTATGACCTGGAGCTTTTGAGACTGTTCCAGCCAGTTTGAACGAGTTCTGACTCGAAATATGCACTCAGCATAGGTCGAGAGGCAAAATATCAAAGTTTGAACAAGTTTGCAGAGAAAAAGTTTTTTCGTCAAAATCGGGATTTTTCCTCCGGACCCCCCTTACCGATTTTGCCATTTTTGACCAAAATTTTTGTTGTCTCGGATTTTCTCAAAACTTGCATATTTGGACGCTTTGGGTATGCTGTAAATAAAAATGGGGCTCCGGATACCCGACTGTACGCTTGAAAATTGGGTGCAGCCAAAAAACCAATTTTGGCGAAAAACTGGCTTTCTATGACCTGGAGCTTTTGAGACTGTTCCAGCCAGTTTGAACGAGTTCTGACTCGAAATATGCACTCAGCATAGGTCGAGAGGCAAAATATCAAAGTTTGAACAAGTTTGCAGAGAAAAAGTTTTTTCGTCAAAATCGGGATTTTTCCTCCGCACCCCCCTTACCGATTTTGCCATTTTTGACCAAAATTTTTTTTGTCTCGGATTTTCTCAAAACTTGCATATTTGGACGCTTTGGGTATGCTGTAAATAAAAATGGGGCTCCGGATACCCGACTGTACGCTTGAAAATTGGGTGCAGCCAAAAAACCAATTTTGGCGAAAAACTGGCTTTCTATGACCTGGAGCTTTTGAGTCTGTTCCAGCCAGTTTGAACGAGTTCTGACTCGAAATATGCACTCAGCATAGGTCGAGAGGCAAAATATCAAAGTTTGAACAAGTTTGCAGAGAAAAAGTTTTTTCGTCAAAATCGGGATTTTTCCTCCGCACCCCTTACCGATTTTGCCATTTTTGACCAAAATTTTTTTTGTCTCGGATTTTCTCAAAACTTGCATATTTGGACGCTTTGGGTATGCTGTAAATAAAAATGGGGCTCCGGATACCCGACTGTACGCTTGAAAATTGGGTGCAGCCAAAAACCAATTTTGGCGAAAAACTGGCTTTCTACGACCTGGAGCTTTTGAGACTGTTCCAGCCAGTTTGAACGAGTTCTGACTCGAAATATGCACTCAGCATAGGTCGAGAGGCAAAATATCAAAGTTTGAACAAGTTTGCAGAGAAAAAGTTTTTCGTCAAAATCGGGATTTTTCCTCCGCACCCCCCTTACCGATTTTGCCATTTTTGACCAAAATTTTTTTGTCTCGGATTTTCTCAAAACTTGCATATTTGGACGCTTTGGGTATGCTGTAAATAAAAATGGGGCTCCGGATACCCGACTGTACGCTTGAAAATTGGGTGCAGCCAAAAAACCAATTTTGGCGAAAAACTGGCTTTCTATGACCTGGAGCTTTTGAGACTGTTCCAGCCAGTTTGAACGAGTTCTGACTCGAAATATGCACTCAGCATAGGTCGAGAGGCAAAATATCAAAGTTTGAACAAGTTTGCAGAGAAAAAGTTTTTTCGTCAAAATCGGGATTTTTCCTCCGCACCCCCTTACCGATTTTGCCATTTTTGACCAAAATTTTTTTGTCTCTGATTTTCTCAAAACTTGCATATTTGGACGCTTTGGGTATGCTGTAAATAAAAATGGGGCTCCGGATACCCGACTGTACGCTTGAAAATTGGGTGCAGCCAAAAAACCAATTTTGGCGAAAAACTGGCTTTCTATGACATGGAGCTTTTGAGACTGTTCCAGCCAGTTTGAACGAGTTCTGACTCGAAATATGCACTCAGTATAGGTCGAGAGGCAAAATATCAAAGTTTGAACAAGTTTGCAGAGAAAAAGTTTTTTCGTCAAAATCGGGATTTTTCCTCCGCACCCCCCTTACCGATTTTGCCATTTTTGACCAAAATTTTTTTTGTCTCGGATTTTCTCAAAACTTGCATATTTGGACGCTTTGGGTATGCTGTAAATAAAAATGGGGCTCCGGATACCCGACTGTACGCTTGAAAATTGGGTGCAGCCAAAAAACCAATTTTGGCGAAAAACTGGCTTTCTATGACCTGGAGCTTTTGAGACTGTTCCAGCCAGTTTGAACGAGTTCTGACTCGAAATATGCACTCAGCATAGGTCGAGAGAAAAAATATCAAAGTTTGAACAAGTTTGCAGAGAAAAAGTTTTTTCGTCAAAATCGGGATTTTTCCTCCGCACCCCCCTTACCGATTTTGCCATTTTTGACCAAAAATTTTTTTGTCTCGGATTTTCTCAAAACTTGCATATTTGGACGCTTTGGGTATGCTGTAAATAAAAATGGGGCTCCGGATACCCGACTGTACGCTTGAAAATTGGGTGCAGCCGAAAAACCAATTTTGGCGAAAAACTGGCTTTCTAAGACCTGGAGCTTTTGAGACTGTTCCAGCCAGTTTGAACGAGTTCTGACTCGAAATATGCACTCAGCATAGGTCGAGAGGCAAAATATCAAAGTTTGAACAAGTTTGCAGAGAAAAAGTTTTTTCGTCAAAATCGGGATTTTTCCTCCGCACCCCCCTTACCGATTTTGCCATTTTTGACCAAAATTTTTTTTGTCTCGGATTTTCTCAAAACTTGCATATTTGGACGCTTTGGGTATGCTGTAAATAAAAATGGGGCTCCGGATACCCGACTGTACGCTTGAAAATTGGGTGCAGCCAAAATTGGTTTTTACCAATTTTGGCGAAAAACTGGCTTTCTACGACCTGGAGCTTTTGAGACTGTTCCAGCCAGTTTGAACGAGTTCTGACTCGAAATATGCACTCAGCATAGGTCGAGAGGCAAAATATCAAAGTTTGAACAAGTTTGCAGAGAAAAGTTTTTTTCGTCAAAATCTGGATTTTTCCTCCGCACCCCCCTTACCGATTTTGCCATTTTTGACCAAAATTTTTTTTGTCTCTGATTTTCTCAAAACTTGCATATTTGGACGCTTTGGGTATGCTGTAAATAAAAATGGGGCTCCGGATACCCGACTGTACGCTTGAAAATTGGGTGCAGCCAAAAAACCAATTTTGGCGAAAAACTGGCTTTCTATGACCTGGAGCTTTTGAGACTGTTCCAGCCAGTTTGAACGAGTTCTGACTCGAAATATGCACTCAGCATAGGTCGAGAGGCAAAATATCAAAGTTTGAACAAGTTTGCAGAGAAAAAAGTTTTTCGTCAAAATCGGGATTTTTCCTCCGCACCCCCCTTACCGATTTTGCCATTTTTGACCAAAATTTTTTTGTCTCTGATTTTCTCAAAACTTGCATATTTGGACGCTTTGGGTATGCTGTAAATAAAAATGGGGCTCCGGATACCCGACTGTACGCTTGAAAATTGGGTGCAGCCAAAAAACCAATTTTGGCGAAAAACTGGCTTTCTATGACCTGGAGCTTTTGAGACTGTTCCAGCCAGTTTGAACGAGTTCTGACTCGAAATATGCACTCAGCATAGGTCGAGAGGCAAAATATCAAAGTTTGAACAAGTTTGCAGAGAAAAAGTTTTTTCGTCAAAATCGGGATTTTTCCTCCGCACCCCCC